>JAOTQR010008929.1:0-18311 GCA_025774065.1 Solanum ossicruentum
CCATTTTGCTTTATTCCATCATACTCCAAGGCCAAAAAATAGTCAATCTTTGGCTCCATACGAGATTGATGGAAAGATAAATTAGATTGTCAATATAGATAAATTATTAATATAGTAGTAAATATTCTCTATGAACATGAGATATTGAAATTTACCTATAATGGATAGTTTAAAGTTAAGATACTTATATTATTATTATACACATTATCCCCGCAGGATTTATGTACAATAATAACTCTTGAGGGAACATATGTTATATCTGAAGATGGTCAAGTGCAGCAGTCTGGACCACTGAAAATATCATGTGCTCGTTCAAGTTGTGATGTTATTGGAGGTCTAGTTATTGATCGTCTGATTGCAGCGGACGACGTCAAGGTTTGTAGTATTTACTTCTTTGATGATAAAATTACTTTTTTTATTTATTTTGAGAAGAAAGAAAAACTTTTTGTGCCTACTATGGATTTGAAGTATCCGGTTCTATGTCACCCAAACAAGTACCTGTTGAATTTTGTGTTTTGTTTTTGCTCTAGTCTTCTCCAAGTTACTGTAGATTGAAAGGTCCATCTGAGTAGTTTCAGTTATTAGTTTTCCAAGTTTTATGTGATTAGTGAAGTAATACTTTGGTTAGAAGCTGCGAGAAGTTTGATATATGGGTTACTCGGAGGGTAGAGGTAGACCAAAGAAGTATTGGGGGAGGTGATCAGACAGGATATGACGAAACTTCATCTCACCGAGTACATGAACTTACATAGAAAGGAGTGATGGTCACATATTAAGATAGCAGGCTAATAGGCTAGTAGGAGTAGGTTGATGCCTGGTCTGGTGTTTCAGTAGGGTAATAAGACTTATTGTGTTGTTTTATCTTGTGTTTTTTTCCCAACTTATGTTTGTCACATCTATTGTATTTTTATATTATCATTTTCTTTCTATTTTAGTCCATTTTTTTCTCCTTTTCCTTTTTGTCTTTGTTTCATATCTAGTTTCTTTTGTTTTGGGGGCTTGATATTTTTCTGACGAGGGTCTTTCGGAAATAACTTCTCTATCTCTATGAGATAGTGATAAGGTGTACGTACATTTTACCCTCCCATACCTTACTTGTGGGATTCCAATGGGTATGTTGTTGTTATTGTATTATTATTATTATTATCATGAAGTCATACATGATGAGTAATTTGGTGTCCTTACAGGTTACAATTTGTGCTTTTCATATAAATCCAAGTGAGGATGAAGAAAAAGTTTGAAGAACAGCAAACAGATGTAGTTTGCTATTGATGTGTTTCCGTGTTTTTTCCTATTGTACTGTTGAAGAAAAAATTGGATTGGCTATATGTTCTCTTGACATTGATCAAGATAGTGTAATTGATGTAATCATATAAGGAAAACCTTAGAACTTGTTTTGGATGGATGATCTTTTGTTGTAAGTGTGTGTGTCTTGGACATGTATGGATTTGAAAGGTGAAACAATGTTTTGCAAAAGCTAAAGACCAAAAGAAAGTTTGGCCAATTGTCCAATGCCAATTTTGCATTAGAGAAGTCTTATAGAATTGTCATTAGAGAAGTCTATAAGATGTCCCCCAAATGTAGTGATCTCGATTTTTTATCCCTCATTAGAGAAGTCTTATGAAAATATTATTCCTTGAACTTTAAGTTGAGTGATAGTACATTTTTTACATTTCCACAACTATTTTTTAAACAACTCTCCATGCTCAATTACCTCTCAACTTCTTTTTGTTAAAACAAAAAAATGTCATTCTATATTTTTCTTTTAGTTATCATTTCTCTTCTCTCTCCCTTTTTTTTTGTCCTTTTTCATGTTATTTTTCATTTTTTTTACACTTTTTTGTTTTCATTTTTCTTAACTTCTATTTACCCTTTCTTTATTTCATCTTGTTTTCCTTATTTTATCTTTTTTTTCTTTTTTATTTTCTCTACCTCTATTTTTTTTTGTCTTTGTCATCTCTCTCTCTCTCTCTCTCTCTCTCAAAATATATATACACACACATATACACGCACATGTCATGACCTGTAATCGAGTGATGACACTTGCCTTAACCCACTAAGACAAGTAAACCAAAAAAAGCAAATAGGAAATAATAGTCTATTAAAGGCTAAACAATACGAGAAGGGAATCACAAGTCTAAATAACCAACCGGAGACTAGAGTCACATGTACAAGCCACCACACTTAATAGAACTGAAAAGAAATTTTACAAATCTCAATGTCTCAATTCTCAAATAGAAAAACATAAAGATAAAACTGCCCTTGAGAGTACACTGAATTGTCACGACCCGTATGTAGGGTCTAATAGTGACACTGCGAAGGGAACCCGAGAGTCCCCAAATATGCCTCAAAGTATCCAAATTCAAATCATCAGTTTGGAAGCGTATTTAAATAGTAAACACATAGTTCTAAGGGATGAGACAGTAGGACTCACACTTTGGGGATATCATAAGGAGAAGGATTAACATGGATTCACATAACACGTAGCACATAAAGACTAAGGGGTGGGTAAGTATGACTCACTCTATGTGGACATTTTGGGACTTATGATCTTCCACATTTCCACATCAAACATACATATATATCAAAATTCTCATAATCAATCCATAATAGTCATAAATAGAAAACCATAATCATAAGGTTCAAATACAATACACAACATATAGATCCGAAAAGAGTCTACAAGATGTCTAACAATGTCTCTAGTCATAAGACTAGGACGGGGGACAAGACATGTCCCGGGCTCACCCTCAAAGTAAATACCACAAATGGAAGGAATATAGGTAGACGAATGGTGGCTTGTCCTTGGAAGATAGGACTCACCACAACAAATGTCTCAATTCCGATCTAGCATCAAATGGTGGATGAAAGAAATCCCGGTCCCTACATGGTGAGATCATGTAGGAAAAAATATGCATTACTACATTTGAATGTACTAAGTATGCGAGGTACAATGAATGTAACTTACCAAAACATACATACAATGTTAGATTGAAAGGGCACATAATATAGAAAGAGATTTATAGCAAAGAATGTAAGATAACAAGATGCTATAAAATTCCTGATGCATGAAATACAAATGATGCTCATATATATAGTAAGGATATGAGCATAACCGACATGAGTAAGACCAAGCGAGCTATTACTTGGAATCCCGATAAAATCACCTCATCGATAAAGAGGTGGTCTACTTGCCAAAGGTAGACCATACTTCACCGTATGGGAACACCACCCATTTCATATGAAGTAATCTTCCTTACTAGAATAACACTCATTTCGGATAGGATTTTCACATATAGCATATCACATCATATCATATCATGTTTTCTCCTTATGGGAACAACACCCATTTTGGTGGCATCTTATCTTATGGGAATAACACCCATTTCGGAAAGGTACCTATGCAAGGTACATAATTCAAAGAAAGGGAGAGAGGACTTGGGGATAGATCTAACTCTTCCAATCCATCGGTGCTAAGTCGGCATTCCACAAGAATACATATACGTATCTATATACATGCTTTCAAAAGGGGCAATAGTCATTTTTCAAATCATTTCAATGCATTTGTAATCTTAAAAACCAAACACTTATTCATAATAATTCATACTTAGGCTCAAATGCCAAATTCGTAATTCAGAATTATAATAATCATGCAAAGGAATAACTCATTTATATACAAGATGATGCAAACATCCAAAATGCTCCAAGAGCCATAATTATAGATATGCATGTGATCACATTCTTTTCATAACCAATATCTTATCAAAATCATATCATAGAACATAATTGGGCTTAAACCACTTCATAATTTCCATAATGATCCAATGTCATGAATGTAAATGCCATGATTGACATGAGGAAAACATGGATAATTAAGATTCAATCTAAAATCAACAATATAATATGAAATTCAAATGAAAATATAATTAAATTCACATTTAATATCATGATATCATCACCCATGTGATTCATCATATTATAGTTTAAATCAACTTAAATCATCATATAAGTATAACCCATACATGAGTTGAATTTAATAAGACATACAATTGAAAACCCAACTTTAAGATGAGCAAAATTCATGAAAAGTGCTAGAAAAGTTTTGGGTCTCCTTGGTTGAAAGGAGCCAAAGATCAAACCCACAAACCTTGACCCAATAAAGAAGTTTCAAGATAAATTTAAAGAAGAATTAAGTTTGCCTTGACTCCCCAAGTTTGAATTCACAAGAGTTCTTTGGAATAGATTCTAAAGTGACTTGAGAGAATTAGTCTTGAATAAGGATTTAGAATTAGTGTAGGAGAGGTTTAGTAATGTAAGGGGGGGGGGGGTCTAAAGATCTTAAAAAGCCTTGGGAATGGGTCAAAATATCAAAAATACCTCAATGAAAATGCCCCCTTAATTTTCCCCAGAACTCCCCACGGCCAGCTTCACGAGTTGTGAAGCCCTTCAGGGGTCGGGAAGACCCCCGTCTAGCCCATGCAGATTTTACAAAAAAAAGGCATAACCTCTTTATATGAACTCCAAATGAGGTGAAACAAAGTATGTTAGAAAGTTAATTCAAAGAGATTTAATTTGATAGGTCATGGGTCACTCAGTTCATTTTCTGGTAAGAGATATGCTCATTTAAAGTTGATCCTTCAATTGGTACTTGTGGAAAACTTAGAAAACAGAATTCCTTTGAACTTGGCTTGATGTATGAGGCTAATGATGACCTTAAACAACACAAATAAGCTTGAACTGAAAGCTTGAAAATGAACTTATCTTGAACTTGAAGATCCCATACTTAGAAAATTTCAATCTGAAAGCCATACGAGAGGCCACGCAGGTCGTGTGACTTCAGTCGGTCCGTACCACTGCCCGTGGAACAAACCTTAATCAAAATAAAATCTCCTATGCCAAGAATGAAGCAACACTTAGAATTTTTCCCACCTTAAAGGTCATACAACCAGTGTCAAGTCACACGGTTTGTGTGACTTGTCGTACCCCAATACTTAACTCCAAACATTGGTGTTTCAAGATTTAGGCCATCATACGGCCCTCCGCATGGTCCCTGAACTATTACATGGTCTGTGTGGGGTCCATGTGTGATGTGCCTTAGCCTAAAACTCCACACTAAGGTCACAAACTCAAATTTAAGGCCAACTGTTGGACCACTGAAGGCCACACGGTCCGTGTGACCTTACACTGGCCGTGTGATCTCCCTTGAGATGACATTTGTTCCAAATTTTGTCCAAAAACAAATTTCTCAAGTTCTGATGAAGTCGTATAATATCTGGGTCATTACGTGAATAGAAGAGTTTCTACCTTTCAAGAGTTTCAGAAGCTCGGTCCAAAGTATGGAACGATGTCAGGAAAAATCTGATTCAGAACCTACACATAAGTGTAAAAACAAGGGTGAATACCAAACAACGTGGTAGTAAATCCTATACACAAAATAGACAGTACGGAACATCAAGTTATTCGAACTTCCAAAACTATAACCCGCACTTAGTGTGTGTGTGTGTGTGTGTGTGTATATATATATATATATTAAATTGAAATTATAGAGTTCATCTTCCCCGAGTGTTTCAGAAGCTCGGTCCATGTATGTGTGTGTGTGTATATATATATATATATATACAAGTGAATCAGAATGAATAGAGACTAGGGAAGCTCATCTTCCCCATAATGGCACATCCGCCAATAGATTTTTTAGCCACACAACTTCTTCCCCTGCCTACTTGAGAGCAATGAATTCAAATTCCATGGTAGATCGTGTTATACAAGTTTTTTTAGAAGACTTCCATGAAATAACACTTCTCAAATAGCTTATCAAGCGATGAAGAGCATTCTTGTGTTCACTACTAGGATTATGAGAATATCTACTCAACCTACTAATAGCATAAGCTATATCAAGCCGAGTATAATTCATAAGAAACATTACACTCCCAATTATTTTAGCATACTCTGTCTGAGAAAAACTAGATTCTTTATTCTTTCTCAAGTGTATACTAGGGTCATAAGGAGTTCTAACTGGAATTACATAAAGTAATTAAACTTTTTCAACATCTTTTCAATGAAATGAGACTGACACAAAGAAAATCCATTAATATCTTTTGATTTTAATCCCCGAAATCACATGTCTCCAAGATCTTTCATTTCAAATTTAGAAGATAAAAATTTCTTAGTCTCATTAATAACATTCTCAATGGGACCAAAGGTTGGCATGTCATCTATATACAAACATATGATCACACAATCTGAACCTATCATTTTTGTATAAACACAACTATTGGATGAATTGACGATAAAGTCATTATTCACTAATGTAGTGTTAAACTTTTTAGACCACTGCTTAGGTGCTTGTTTTAGGCGATACAGGGACTTCCTCAATTTTCATACTTTATCTTCTTGTCATGGGACCATAAGACCCTCAGTTGAGTTATATAGATCTCTTCCTCTAAATCAACATTTAAAAATGTTGTTTTCACATCTATTTGGTGAACCACTAAACTATGAACAGCGGCTAAAGCAATAAAAGCTCTAATGGTAGCTATTTTATTCATAGGAGAATAAGTATTAAAATAATCAACACCTTTATTTTGGTTAAAACCCCTAATCACAAGTCTACCCTTATATTTATCAATTGTACCATCAGATCTCAATTTCTTCTTAAATATCCACTTGCTACTTATGGGTTTACAACCTTTAGGCAAATCATACAAGCCCCAAGTGTGATTAGAAACTATAGAGTTTAATTCACTTTTAATTGACTCTTCCAAAACATCACATCTATTGATTTCATTGCTTCATCATAACTCTTAGGATCTTCTTCTATCAAGTAGAGAGACACTAATTCATCATTTAAGATATCAATATCAAAATTTTCAGTCAAGAAGGTAGCAATGAAATCAGGACCAAAGCTAGTCTCAATTCTAAGTCTTTTACTCCTTCTAAGTTCATTTTCATGCTCATTATAAATAACATAAAATAAAGGAAAACATCATAATTCACAGACATAGATGTAGAAGCATTACTTTACACATCACTAGACACATTATTTTTCAAAGGAAAAATATGCTCAAAAAATTCTGCATCTCTAGATTCATAAATAGTATGGTCATTCAAAGACAAATCTATAAGCAACACTATTTTGAGCATAGCCAATGAAGACAGTGTCATAAGTCTTAAAACCTACATTTAATCGTTTAAAATCAGGTAAACCAACCTTAGCCAAACACCCCCACACTTTTAGAAATTTCAAATTAGGGGCATATCCTTTCCATAGTTCATATGAGTTTTTTACTAACTTCTTTTGAGGCACTCTATGAAGAATATAACATGCATACAAGATAGCTTCCCCCCACATATTTTCAGATAGACCCGAACTTAAAAGCATAGAATTCATCATTTTCTTAAGGGTTCTATTTTTTTGTTTGGCTATACCATTTTGTTGGGGAGTATAAGGATCACTAACCTCATATATAATACCATTTTTCTCGCAAAATTCTTCTAGAGTTTTAGTACTATATTCACCACCTCTGTCAGATCTAAACCTCTTGTTCTTCCAATCTAATTGATTTTCCATTTCTACTTTGAATTTCAAGAATATACTTTCAGCCTCATCTTTAGACTTAAGAAGATATATCTTAGTGTATATAGAAAAGTCATCAACAAAGGTAATATAATATTCTTTTCACCTTTACTCACAGTATTCTTGAAATCTGCTAAGTTTGAATGTACTAGTTCAAGTAATTCAGTCTTTCGATCAATAACAGGGTTGAAAGGTTTCTTGGCATGCTTTGCTTCTATACACACAGGACATTTAGAAAAATCATTAATTTTTATCATAGGGATTAATTCCATTTTCCTAAGTTTTAATAGAAGCAATATTAACATGACCTAGTCTACCAAGCCATAACTTAGTAGACTCAGCAATATAAGCAGAATTGGAAATACTTGCATTATTGACAATCTCTTGAACAATATTTAGTACAAATACACCTCCAGTAAGATATCCCTTCCCAACAAAGTCTCCTCCACGAGATATAGCTTCAAAAATAAGTTTAAGGCCTACTTTGTTTAGAAGTGCTCCGGAAACTAAGTTTCTATGGAGGGAGGGTACGTATTAAAATTATCTCTGTCTGAAAATGTAATTCTGTTAATATCGCCTCATGTCTTGCGTATTAAAATTGTTGACATTTACAAAATAATTTTCTTTTAACGTGATCAGAATGTTTGAACAATAGAAGCATAAATCTTATTAAAATATCACTATAGTCCTTAATTAGATGTTTTTTTTCCTATTTTCTTTTAATCTTAGTAGTAGTTTGTTAGAGATTGAGGGAAAGAAGAGTCGAACTTTTGATTTGGATACCACCATGTCGATCAAACATGACCCATTGAATTTTAAAGTTTGAATTGTATTTTGTTAGTATATATGAGTAGGATTATGTCGATAAAAAGTTGTAAGACCCCCTAATTTCTTTTATCTAATTTGGAGTAGATGCATAGAGGATACCGATAAAATACTAAGAAAAGCTTCAGAAGAAGGTTCACGAGTGCCATTACAACTCGTAGAAAAGCTTTCGACTCGTAAAATGGGTCTCGTGAAACCCCCAGATTACTTGGTGAAAATTTTCTAAGTCTGAGGCCTATATACAAGATAATATACGATCTGTAAAGTATTTCACAACTCGTAGATTGGTTACGTGGATTCATGGCCCAAATATCAACTTTTTAGTATCTTGAATTACGAGTTAGTAGATGACTCATAGAGGAGGTTTCATGACAAAATCCAGTAACTCAAATTTCAGGACCCTAAGTTTATGAGAGTCATTTACGACTTTAGAATGATCTACGGCCCGTAGATGGGGTCTCGTTGACTTAGAAGATAGTTTTTAAGAGGGGTATTTTTGTCCATTCCAATCCCTATTTAATTAAATCCTTGGTTGTTTTAGTCTTGAATAGAGCCTTAAAACAGAACCCAAGGTGTATTTAATTCACCATTCTTCACCATTCTTCAACAGAAAGGTTTCTTAAGAACACTAAAAGAGGGAGACGAGGGGCAGAGGTCGACCGGTGAGAACAACTGGTCTTCCTGTGATGCCTATCGCTCCACCTACTCCTACTACAGAGGTTGATTTCTGACGAGCTATCACCATGCCCACACAATTGGTAGTGCCAAAGTAGGAACCAGGGCTCGTAGACTCCTAGTTCTAGCTCTTAGGAGCCAAAAGCTGCCACTAGACTAAGAGAATTTCTGAGGATGAACCCACCGGTCTTCACTGGGTCAAAGGTTGAGGAGGACCATCAGAACTTCATTGATGAGATGTAGAAGATTTTGAAAACTTGCATGCGACCAAGACTAAGGGAGTGGAGCTTGTAGGCTTTCAGCTCAAGGATATGGCTAATGTTTGGTACAATCAGTGGGAATAGAGTCGAGGTAAGGATACTAAAACTCGCTGCTTGGGATGAGTTAGAGAGTGACTTCCTCGATCACTTCTTTTCTTAGGAGTTTAGAGAGGCAAAGGTTGAGGAGTTTGTGAATCTGAAATAGGAGGGGCTAACTATTAAGAAGTATAACCTGAAATTCATCTAATTATCTAGGTATGCCCTAGAGATGGTCTAGGATATGGGAGCTAGGATGATAAAATTTGTATCTGGGTTGGGTAGACATGTGAACAAGGGTGCAAGGGGCATCAGTGATCCCTGATATAGATATTTCTAGAATGATGGTTCATGCCAGCAAACTATAGAGGATAAGAAGAAGGACAGAGAGAAGCATCTGAGTAAGAAGGCAAAGTCAAGGACTTGAGCCCTACCAGACCAAGCAAAGTAAGGGAGACAATTCATATGTCCAGAAGATCTAGCTATGCACTATCTTCGACTACTGCACCAACTCCAAGCCAAGGGTGTGATAACAGGTCCCAAGGTCAACCAAACTTTAGGGAATAAGGTGACAATCTCAAGCCACTGTGACTCTTGGCTCTAAAGGGAAGCCACCTTGTGGGAAATGTGGCAGGATGCATACATTTGGAAGAATGTAGAGATGGAGAGAATGATTGTAACAAGTGTGGCTAGCTAGGCCATTTTCAGAGGGGGTGTCTAATGTAGGGCAATAAGACTAAGTCCTCTACCACATCACCATAGACGAGAGGTAACCAGAGTGGTACTGCACCGGGGGCAGGCAATAGGACAAATTGTCTGTATACGAGGGGTAATCAATGGGACCAAGAGGTTGCACTGGATATTGTCATGGTTATGTTTTGAGTTTTTACCTTTCTTTTCTATGCTTCACTAGATTTGGGTGAAACTTGTTCTTTTGTGACACCATATATGGCTGGTAGACTTGAGATCCTTTCTGAGTGTTTGCTTGAGCTGGTTTTTGTTTTTGCTCCTGTTGATGAGTCCATTCCAGTTGAGAGAATCAATAGAGATTGTGTAGTGTCCATCGATCATAGGGATACTCTTGCTGATTTGATTGAGTTAGAGATGGTCAATTTTGATGTAACCCTTGGTATGGATTGGCTTCACACCTGCTATGCCTCTGTTTATTGTAGAACCTAAACTATGAAATTTTAGTTTTTGAATAAGCCAGTCATTGAGTGGAAGGGAGATTCTGTTGCATCAATGGGTGAGTTTACTTCTTACCTTAAAGCCGGAAGATTGATCTCTAAAGGATGTATCTACCACCTTGTGCGAGTCAAATCCAATGATGTTGAGCCCTCTACCCTTGAGACTATCCTAATCATGAGCGAGTTTCCTGATGTATTTCCTAAGGATCTTCCCGGAGTCCCTTCTGATAGGGAGAATGACTTTGAAATTGATGTACATAATGACATCAGACTATATAAAATGGCCCTTCTGGAGTTGATAGAGTTAAAGGAGTAGTTGAGGAATTTGCTAGAAAAGGGATTCATACGGCCGAGTGTCTCCCCATGGGGCGCTCTAATCTTGTTTGTACAAAAGAAGGATGGTTCTCTTAGGGTGTGTATTGACTACCATCAGTTGAATAATGTGACAATCAAGAATAACTATCCCCTTCTGAGGATCGATGACTTGTTTGAACAACTTTAAGTTTTACAATTTTTCCTAATATAGACCTCAGATCAGCCTATCACCAATTGAAGGTGAGAGAATATGACATCCTGAAGACCACTTTTCGAACACAATGTAGACACTTCGAATTCTTGGTGATGTTGTTTGTATTGACAAATACACCTGCGACCTTTAATAGACCTAATGAACAGAGTATTTAGATGTTATCTTTATATGTTCGTGATATGTTCATCGATGATATGCTGGTGTATTCTCAAGATGAGGAGGAGCATTCTAATCACCTCAGAATCATGTTGTAGACCTCAGGGATAATAAGTTATATGCAAAGTTTTCTAAATGTGAATTCTAGCACAAATTCATGGCTTTCTTGCGTCATATGGTTTCTGGAGATGGAATTCGAGTCGATACTCAAAAGATCGAGGCAATAAAGAACTGGCCAAGGCCAACCTCACCGACCTTGATATAGAGTTTTCTAGGATTGGTTGGCTATTACCAGAGGTTTATTGATGGATTTTCATCCCTATCCATACCATTGACTAGACTGACTCAAAAGAAGGTCAAGTTTCAATGGACTGATGAGCGAGAGAGAAGTTTCAAAGAGTTAAAGATGAGATTAATTATCGCACCAGTGTTGACATTGCCTAATGGGATGGATGGATTTTTTTATCTACTTTGATTCTTCAAGAGTGGGATAGGGATGTGTGCTGATGCAGAGGGGGAAGGTTGTGGCCTACGCCTCTAGACAGCTTAAGGTGCATGAGAAGAGCTACCCCACTTATGACTTAAAGTTGGGGGAAGTAGTGTTTATTGTTAAACTATGGGACCATTATTTATATGGAGCACCTGTTGATGTATTCACAGACCACAAAAGCCTACAATATTTCTTCACTTAGAAAGATCTTAACTTAAGGTAGAGAAGATGGCTTGAGTTGCTCAAAGACTACGAAATGAGCATCCTCTACCATACAGGTAAAGTTAGTATGGTTTTTTTTGCTCTTTGCAAGTCGTGCATAAGAAGCACCGCCCATGTGGAGGAGGAGAAGAGAGAGTTATTTAAGAAGGTTCACAGAATGTCATTGTTGGGAGTTCAATTAGACAAATCAATCAAAGGAGGAGTTCTTGTGCATAATGAGTCTGCATCATCTCTAGTAGTGGAGGTGAAGGAGAAACAAGATCAAGATCCCTTCTTATTGTCGTTGAAGAAGGATGTACATAAGCAAAAGGTAATGAATTTTGCCAAAGGGGGAGATGGTGTATGAGGTATCAAGGCAGACTATATGTTCCAGATGTTGATGATGTTCGATGGAGGATCATTGCAGAGGCCTACAATTCCAGATATTCTATACACCTAGGGTCTAACAAGATATACTTGACTTAAAGAAAGTCCATTGGTTGAGTGGAATGAAGAAAGACATTATTGAGTTCGTTTCCAAGTGCCCGAATTGCCAATAAGTTAAAGTTGAGCACCAAAGGCCATGTGGAATAGCTCAGAACTTTGAGATTCCAAAGTGGAAATGGAAGATGATTAATATGGACTTTATCACAGGCTTATCGAGGACTCATAGACAACATGATTCAATTTGAATGATAGTGGATCGGATGATGAAATCTGCACATTTCTTGGTAGTCAAGATGACTAACACCATGGAAGATTACACCTGGCTATACATACAGAAGGTAATTATACTGCATGGAGTCCTTTTGTTTATCATCTCAGATAGAGGAGCTCAATTCACCACCTAGGTTTGGAGATCCTTTCAAAAGGGTTTGGGTACGAGGGTGCACCTTAGCACGACTTTTCACCCGCAAACGAATGGCCAAGCAGAGTGTACTATTCAGACTTTGGAGGTATATATTAAGAGCTTGTTCCATTGACTTTAAAGGTAATAGGGATGACCACTTTCCATTGATAGAGTTTACATACAATAACAACTTCCATTAGAGCATTCAAATGGCCCCATATGAGGTACCTTGTGGAAGGAGGTATAGGTTGCTGGTTGGATGGTTTGAGGTAGGTGATGCAGAGTTGATTGTACTAGACCTGGTTCAAAAAGCTATGGAAAAGGTGAAGATCATTTGAGAAAGTTTGAGGACGACACAGAGTAGACAGAAATCCTAGTCAGATGTTAGAAGAAGAGACTTAGAGTTTGAAGTCAATGATTGGGTGTATTTGAAAGTGTCTCCCATGAAAGGAGTGATAAGGTTTAGAAAGAAAGGAAAGTTGAGTTTGTGGTACATTGGCCCTTATCAAATCATAAAGAGAGTGGGTAGTGTTGCATAATAACTATCATCAGAGTTAGCGACCATCCACCCGGTCTTCTATGTTTCCATGCTTAAGAAGTGTTTGGGAGACCCACAGCAGGTAGTGCCTGTTGAGAGTATTGGAGTGAAGATAGTTTGAGTTATGAGGAGACTCTTATCTAAATCCTTGATAGTTAGGTTCGCAATTTAATTTATTCCTGCCTGCTGATGATGAGAGAGTTGATGGTAATGAATTCCCTCTAAATTCTTGAGTTCCCATTCTGTATGTTCTTCTTTCATTCTTAGTATGATAGATGATACAGTTCTAGAGTCCGAGTGAGGATTGATATGATGTACTGACTGCTAGATTATTTTACTTGCTGAATTTCTTGATTTATTGATTACATAGGTGAGATGAGAGCTGGTTGATTGCTAGATTCTATAGGGAGATTCATCCCTTGACCTAAATCCTAAGATTTCTCATTATTTGAGGATGAATGATCCCAAAGGGGATAATGTAACAACCCCTAATTCCTTTTACCTAATCTGGAATAGATGCACAGAGGATGCTGAGAAAAGACTGAGAAAAGCTGCAGAAAAAGGTTCATGAGGGCCATTTATGACTTGTAGATAAGATTATGACTCATAAAATAGATCTCGTGAAACCCCCAGATGATTTGGTGAAAATTTTCTAAGTCTGAGACCAATATACGAGATGGTATATGACCCATAAAGTATTTCATGGCTCATAGATTGGTTTTGTGGATTGATGGTCCAAATATAAACTTTTCAGTATCTTGAATTACGAGTTAGCAGATGACTTATAGAATGGTTTATGACTCGTAAAGGAGGTTTCGTGACAAATTTTAGTAACTCAAATTTTTGGACCCCTAGTTTACGAGAGGTCGTCTACGACTCGTAGAATGGTTTGCATCCCGAAGAAGGACTCTTGTAGACTCAAGAGACATTTTTTAAGAGGGGTATTTTTGTCCATTCCAATCGCTATTTAATTAAATCATTGGTCATTTTAGGATTGAATAAAGCCTTAAAACAAAAGCCTAGGTGTATTATTCACCATTTTCACCATAAGGGTTTCTTGAGAACACTAGAAGAGGCAGGAGAGCAACAGTTCTTGATTTTAGTATGAAGATCTACTAAAGTTTGATTGTTCCTTCCATCCCCAGTTATGTAAGGATTACTAAAGTGTGGAACTACCTTTGTTTAGACTCTACCTTCATTGTCTCGAGTCAAGATTTGGAAAAGAGTTGAGATTTCGGAAACTTTACTACCCTAATGCTACATGCTTGCATTTATTATGAATTATCCTGATAATGTGTGAAGTACTTGCTACATTGCATAATTAATTATATGATATTGAGGTAAAGTTTGAACTTGGAAGCATGAACCCTAAATTGCATAATTCAATGAAATTTTATGCATGGATTGAGTTGAGGTTTTAGTTTGGTATTGATTTGATGAGTTGAGTAATTTGAGCATTATAATGCATGAAAAGCATATTGAACCTGGTCACTTATGCTACCATGAATCTTACTTGCATTGTATGATGAGTCAAACTGTGTGAGTCTAAATGACCATATGAGTCTGGGTCGACTTTTATTGTCTGCATTGATTGACTGAGTTTATGAGTAATTAAGATGAGTTGAGATGAGGTAATGATTTAACCCCATTGAGGTTGAAATTTTAGTTGATTGACTGAGCATTGAGGATTGAGTTGATTGATGAGTTGAGCATATTTTAGTCTTGGGAGGAGTATCGAGCACTAAGCTAGGAGTGAGTAAATACCTAGTTTAATCCACAGAACTACGTTGGCAATGTAGGATAGTCGGACAACCTATTCTAGCAACTCTTGTCCCCAAAGTGAACATTTACTTTGGATCCATGAGAGAGTTAATTGTCCTTTACCATGTTACATTTATGATGGGAGTGGCAACAACATCGCCTTCGTTATACATCACCAAACTAAAGGTGATGGGAGTGGATTTCGATTAAGAGAAACTCCTAAGCACCTTGATTGAGCATGATATTTTAAATCGAGTCTATTTTTACTACGCATATTTTAAAAAACATAATTTAATTTAAAGTTGCATTTATTAAGTTGAGTATGGATTGTTGAGTCGAGATGAGTGAGTTGAGATTTATTTTCTTAACCTATTTTACATACCAATATATTCCATGTACCGACGTCCATTTGCGCCTGCATCATTTTATGATGCAGATGCAGGTGATAGAGGACTTCAGCCAGTGCACTGTTGAAGTTTAGATCAGTGCATTCCATAGTTGGTGAGCCCTCCTTGCATTCCCCGAGGAGCCTTTTTTACCTTTTACTTCCATTGAGTACTTTATTTTATTTGATTTGGGGTGTCTGTGGCCTGTTATGGCACCATCTAAATTATTGAGTATAGGCTTCATAGACGCTAAGTAGAGCATTTTGGTGAGTATCTTGTATTTCCAAATTATTCATTGGAAGCTATGAGTTAGTGGAGTTACACTTATCTTGATGATGTATATCTATTTGAGTATTATTCTTCCGCTGTCGAGTTGATGTGACGATGAGGCGAGGTGGTTCTCTTGGGGAATCAACAATGGTTCTTCAAGTGTCGGTCACACCAAGGGTACCCTCCTGGGGCGTGACAAAAGTAGTCAAACATTTTTCAATTTGGAATTTATTAGAATTATGTGCTTATTCAGAAAAATAATTATAGTTTGAAAATAAGTAAATTAAATTTATTAACTTTTACTGTGTATAATCTAAACGTGATTAGAAATGTCTGAACAATAGAAACATAAATCTTATTATGATATCACTATAGTCCTTAATTAAATGCATTTTCTTGTTTTCTTTTAATCTTAGTTGCAGTTTGTTGGAGATTGAGGGCAAGGAGAGTCGAGCCTTTGATTTGGGTACACCATGTTGATCAAACATGATCCACTAGATTCTAAAGTTTGAATTGTGCTTTGTTAGTATATATGAGTAGGATTATGTCTGTAAAAAGTAGTCAAACATTTTTCAATTTGGAGCTTATAAGAATTATGTGCTTAGTTAGAAAAATTAATTATAGTTTGAAAATAGGTAAATTACTTTTATTACCTTTCAGTGTGTATAATCTAGTCTAGATTGCCTTCACAAACCCCTCTAAGACTATACATATATATATATATATATATATATATACACACATAAATATTCATTCTCTCATCGCGATGAGCCCAAACCCCTTATTCTCAAGTATTCTTGCTGCCGGTAGCGAGTGAAAACCCTTTCATTCCTTCTTAACCCCAAACCCGCTCCTACTACTCTAGGGCTTGATTGATACCCACCCTTTCCTTTTGGGTGTTGTTAAGCTTTGTTTCACTGGAACCTTTTGTTTTAGGCAAGAAACCTCTCTTCAAATCAAATAAACCTAAATCAAACAACAAGTAAGAAATGGGAGATGATTATTCATGGGCGCTTGGCCTTCCATCCCCTTCGTTGTCAAGGTCTGTAAGGCCTCAACAGCCTTAAAACAAGGAACCGCGTGTCAATGGTAATGACTGTCTAATTTTTATTTAGCTGTATATTTGTTGATTTTGATGTTTTTTCCTGAGGTTTTGTTTAACAGGAGTCTTAATCTGTAGATTTTACAAAACCTTTAGAAAGGAAAGAAAGGGATAATGGAGAATGATTCTCTCTTTTTTTTCCTTTCTAGATTTGTTGAGCTAATCCCTTTTCTTAACCTGTGAACTCTATCCCTTTTCTTTGTATGTGAACTTGTACTTTCCTTTGACAATAAAATAAAATAAAAAATTAATAAAAAGAAAGTTGAATATACAAATCTTATTCAACATATACTCTCTTGAATGACTGTCATAACTATAATGGTCCTAAGGTAGCAAAATTCCTTGTCGAGTAAGTTTTGAAAATCAATTTTATGGTATAGAAGTTCATGACTTCTCCTCTATGTAAAATTCATAACAAATAAAGATAATTTCTTGTTATGGATCTTAAAACTCTCAACTTACCATACCCTTTTGCTTTACAATCGAATATTGTACTTTTGTTAGAGAGACTAGTAATAATTTTGTATTATACAGATCATGGTTCTGATAAGACAATTTATTAGTGATGTTTGCATATTTGACATTGTTGTTCCAAGACACGTATCACATATTCAATACTCCTATCAACTCAACGTTTATGTTGTGCATTTAATATTTATAGAATAATCCATATACAAATTCTAAAACATAACATTCTTATTACATGTATTCTTGCAGAAAAAAAATGATGAAGCAACACATTGGAATATCCTGAAAATCAGTCAAGGACAGGTCACATTTTGGGACTTCTCCAATGTTCATATTCTTTTAAATTTGAAAATCGTTCTTGTTTTGTCCTGTATTTTCTACTCTAATATTACTATTTATATGGTATACTTTAGTTTTGATGCCTCCTCTGATTATCCTTTTCATGTAATTCAGTCCTAATTTCATTCAAGTTTGCTTCATTATATTCATAATGGCAATATACATTGCTTTGTGGATATAGGCACTTTATATTTTTTGGATTGTAAATTGAACCAAGACCTAAAATTATGATTAATGTGAGAAAATGGTAGTAGGAGACTAAGGCCATAGGTTCTATATGTTCATCATCTTCTAGTGAGATGCATTTCAATTTTTATTTGTTCATAAAACTTTCATTTGTTAGCCATAATATAAAAATATTATTTTTTGTACATTAAACATTTTGAAATCTTTCTAGAGTGTCAAATCACTATTGACCAAACTTTTTGATATATAACTCTTGAGCTATTAAAATTTATTTATATCACATATTCATCTATAGATATATAACTATTGTGTCACGACCCAACCCCGGGGCCATGACTGGTGCCGATTGGACACTTAGACCAACGTTCAACCACAAGGCTTATCCGCAAGTATACGAACGCTACCGAAATTTTGGCAGAGTTTCCTCTGTTTTACTGACTATCCACACCTGTAGCAACACCCAGAATACAAAGACAATG
>JAOTQR010008940.1:0-18310 GCA_025774065.1 Solanum ossicruentum
GGGGGGGGTTGGTTTGGTATTTTGTGCATGGGCCCTATTTTCTCCATTTTAGATGAAATTGATGTAATTTTACCCATCTCTTAAGATTTCATGGTCAAATCAATTTTGTTGACCTTGTGATTCTTGACTTTAAAGATGAGCAGCATCTGGAGGTGATTAGAAAGGGAAAAGCTAGTGTAGGACTAATCAGGAGCATGAGGAACCACCTTCTAAGTTGGCTAGGCGTCTTTATCCATAGATTGAATATGTGATATTCATGATGACTTAAGATGTTGATTACTATGTTATGTACTATATTAGTTGTTGCAATTATATTACTTGAGTTTGTTTTTTTAAATGCGGAAGGGTCTAGTAAAAAAGGCTGGATATGGGTTGATGCCATGGGACATGTATGTATTTTGGCTTGAATGTTACCTGTATATGATTGTAGCTTAGTGTTATAGATGTACGATAGTTGTGCAACTAGTTGCTAAATATGATTTGTACAGATGATTTATACTGGTATATAATTGATTCTAACAGCCCTAATTGTTCTGGATACCTGTGCCACAACTTTGACTTCAATGTTTATTCTGAGTACTTGTGATTGGCTGGTTGTGATACACTTGTCTGTGGTTAGGTATGATTCGGTACTTTTTCTATCACTATAAATCTATCTATTTTGTTGATAGCCATTATACACTTGCTAAACTTACTTGTAACTAGGATCCATGCAATATTCTAGGAAACGTTGTAATATGCACTTACAAATATTTACCATGACTCTTGACATGAAATATGACTATACTACACCTCTAATGAGATAAATTTGGGGATATGATTCTGCTAAAGAAATGTGTACTTTATCTTGTGGGATTCATTGGTTCATCTATGCCTATGATACTGTCTGAATGAATTAGTCCTTGGGACTACTACCTTTTCTGGAGATTGTCACATTATTAGTGAATAGGCACATAGTTGCTTGGATGAGTTGTCTCTATTATCAGTTGGGTTGTCATGTGATTCAGGAGTATCATGACCTAAGCCTAGGGCCTAGATGAGACTGACAAATGGGGAACTCGAAGGAACCCCAAATAAGCCTCATAACATATCATTATATGTCCTTGGTCACGGAAGCCATTAAAATGACAATAAAAGATAAGCATAAACATGGGGAAATTGGGACTAAGGGAACCTCTTTCATATCATAAGCAAAAAGAGTCAATAGATTCAAGGCTAATAACATAGATACACCATATGTCCAATAACACCTCTACTAAATTAAAATAAGAGCGGGGGCCAAGACAAAGCAATCGGGCTCACCCTCATAGTCAAAACATAATCAAAAGAGAGAAAGACTTAATATGTAGAAAGAAATAATAAATAATGTCCATGGAATGGAAGACTCTCCAACAAGTTTGAGCAAAGTCATACTAGCCACGTGAAGGAGGATGCTCAAATGTGGCTACGGTTCTTACATGGTGACTTCATGTAGGCATAGAGTATGTGTTAGTACATTTGAATGTATTAAGTATATGGGATGGGATGCTAGCAAAGGAAAGGCAGTATAATCAAAATGCATAATCATAAGCAAAGGATAGGTATAATGTCAATATGACGTGCATGTTCAGTGCTTAAGGTAAAAACATGCTTGTAAATCGTGAACAAGGAATGTGAACTCAATATAGGAAACATACTCAAACCCCTTTGTACCAACCTTCATGAAATGGGCCAAATGACCCCACTCACCTTACAGTATAACCTTTTTGGTGAGTGTTATCAATACCCCTACCGTATGACATAGTCTTTTTGGTAGGTAGTATGAGATGTCCCCTACCTTACAATATCTTCTTTTGGGTAGGAAACATGATTTATTCTATCTTATGCGACGACCTTTTCAATAGAATGTCCACACCTTATGATAAGATCTTTTTGGTGGGAAACAAGTCTTTCTACCTTATAGTATGGTATTTTGGTTAGATGTCCATACCTTACGATATAATCTTTTCGGTAGGCACAATTAGTTGTTGTACCTTATGACATGGCCTTTTTGGTGGGGTGTCCATACCTTACGATATGATCTTTTCGGTAGGAATCATTAGTAAATCTACCTTACGACATGGAATTTTCAGTAGGAATCATTAAAACTAGCTCATCCGACCATTACATTCCGATCATCAAGAAAAAACTCCTCATTTCCCCAAGAACGCAACAAACATAAGAACCCAACAATCTACATGCAACCCCACAGGTACCTTCCCATGAAACAATTCATATAGATGTACTATAATCATCATGAAGTCATCATATAATCATCATAACACCATTTGACTCATAAGACATGTATTGGACCTTCAATTTCTCAAGAAACCCTAGCAGGACATTTTATCAAGCACTTAGCTGGTGTGTAATGCTAGTATAAAATTATTAATTGTAGAGATGAAATAATGCAAAAAAATCCATTGTAAAACCATCAGTCAACACCTTGAAACACCCTCAAGTAATATACATCAAAAACACTAATCAAATCTTACAATAGATCCAAGATTAATCGCTCAAAAAATAGCAAAACAGTCACAACTTTACATAACTTTAACATAGTGTGCATTGAATGTCATAATATGCAAGACCCATTTGTAAATTAACTTTTAATCATACAATTTGAATAAAAGGAGGCTTGGGTATCATGGGTGAAAGGAACCTATGAAAGAAACCCACATACATTAGCTTGGAGATGAACTTAGTGAAGATTGGAGATGGAGACTTGACATTTGAAGAAGAACCTTGATGGAGAACCTTAGCTTGGGAAGAGGGTTTGAGACTTGAATTTGAGAGTGAAAATATGGCTAAGTGTTTGAGTGAGTATTGGGTAGTGCTTAGGATGATATAAGAGTTAAATAAGGCTATGCATGGGTATTTCAAGTATGGGAACCCTTAGGCCCAAGACTAGAAAGTCTTGGACAGAAATTTTAAAAAGGACCAGAATAACACTGGAATTTGCATTTCTCTGCAAATGAGTTCTACGAAAATGGGCATAAATTCTGTGTCCGAACTCGGAATGAGGTGAAACCAAGTGCCTTGGAAAGATGATTCAAAGAGATTCAATTTTATAAGTCGTGGGCCACCAAGATTTTGTGTGCTAAGAGATATGCCACTTTAAAGTCGACCCTACTAAATTTGATTTTAGCGATTTTCAGATTTTGATACGGTTGCTCTAAAATTGGGGTTAGACCCTTTTCCCCCTAATTTTGAATCCCTAACAAGAATATAAAGTTGGAATTTCGATAACACACACATATTTTGAGATAAATGAAATTTAAAATTTCAGGCATTTTCAAGGCACATTTTTAGGAACTTTTTGGGGTCGTTTCCATATCTCCCCCTTTGGAACATTCTTCCCCAAATGTCAAAGAAATGTATATGAGACGAATAATCGTAAGGAGATCATCCCCAATAAGAATGCAACAATACTCTTTAAAACACCATTTTCAAAATCTCAACATAAATGTAAAACATTATAAACTTTCTAACTTAAACATGGATGCATGTGAATGACATAGGGATGAAATATAAGACATGAAATCATAGAAAGGAATTTACATGTCACCATAAGCTTGAATAAAATGAACAAAATATGGATATTGATTCTTCATGCCCGTACAGGTTTCCCGCAAAACACATACGAATAGATGACTCTTCCAAAGGGCCTTGACGAACACTACATCCTCATCAATCAACATCTCCAATCATCCATCCAACACCTCCATCGGGATCTACTTCTGAGCTAACTGATCCTCCACATCACCCATACTCTCAATGAGTGCTTTAGCACTAGAGTCACCACCACGTCCCATCAACCTAGAAGCATGAAGAACCAGACTTACCAAACCCTATCCATAGGCAATCCCCAAAGTTATGCAACCACACTAACTTCTCTCTTCATCATATAAGGGTTCACAACCATAACTCATTTGTCAACCTTAACCACACCTATTCTACTTGTCGCCATGAACTACCATCTCCCCCTTGGGAGACTACCCCTACTCTACTGTCTTTCCACTTAAAACTTCCAACTCTAGTAAGGCGGAATCAAGGCCTTTCTTAATCTAGACCACTCCAACCAAAGAAGATTTGGAACCATCAAGAATACTACACCACCGTGCTCAACTTCCTCCAACCTAATCCCTTACTCTAGCCAAACAATGAGCCCCTTAAGTCACCTCTTTGCCACCATCATCAACACATGCTAGGCTACTTAGAGCATCAACCACAACACTAGCCTTACCGAAAATCTAATGTATGCTCATGTCATAATCCTTAAAGAATTCTAACCACCTTTTTGTTATCTTCTATTGTCACCTATTATAATTAACAACAATCCCCTAATCATCCAAGACTTGCAACACTACCCCCAAATGATTCACAAGCTCTAAATATATTGATGCACCACCACTACAGAACACCATAACACATGTGAAGTAGGGTTTTAAGACCCTATTCATAAAACCCATAAACCTACCCGGTGTATAAGTCAACCAAACAACTCCATCAATACTCAAATGCTCACCCCTTGTCCGGAAAAGAATTAAAAAGAACTTAGGAATATCACCTACCCTCATCCTCACTTAGAAAAAAAAACCAAAACAAAGATCAAGTTTAGAGAGGTGACTTACCCATTGTAGTTGACCAAATAAATTGACTATCCTCAACCATCCTTTCACAACCTTACGGGTCCTACACACATTGGGAGCGTGATATGCATGTAGCTACAGCACCTCAAGACCTCCAATCCATCAAACCAAATTCAACCAAGATCACAAGACAAGAATTTATGCAAAAAGAACATGGAGCAAACCTTAGAAGCCCTTCTAGCATCAATAGTCTCACATAACCAAATCTTACTAGCATCAAGGAATAATGGAAAGGAATTATGACTTCAGGGATGTCAAAGCATGCACAATAAAATCAAGGAAAATCTCTAACTTACCGGTAGCATCATCGGGCACCACATCCTCTTCTTATCTTCTTTAGAGAGCATAAGTACCGATTACGTTTTGGAGCACCCCCTTGATTAACATCACCACCTTTATTCTTATTTTGAGGATATGGGCAATATGGGATTTTATGGCCCATTTCAGTACACCCAAAGCATGCACCTATGTTCCTCCAATATGTACCACCATGTTTCCTTCCACATTTTGGGCATCTAAGACGAGTCACTCCATCATCTCCATAGGTCCTATGGTTTGGCACCCCACCCCTAACAACCCTCTTGCTTGGAGCATTATCAGTTCTAGACCTTGGGAGCCACTATACAATCGGGTCATCTTGGCCTCACTACTCCTCTTTTTCATCAACTTCTCCCTCTCCATTTTCTCTTCATAAGTCATCAAGCGAGACAAATCCATGTCTCTAATTAATACAGCAGACCAACATTCTTCACTCACCAAGTCAGAGATGCTCAACATGAACTTGTTCATTCTAGGCCGTGGGTCTGCAACAAAGTGAGGAGCATAATTAGAGAGTTTGTTGAACTTGAGAGTATACTCCCTGACACCCATTGATCCCTGTCTCAAATTCATGAATTCCATCAATTTGGCTTCCCTAAGCTCAAGAGGGAAGAACAGACTAAGGAAATCCGCCTTGAACTCCTCCCAAAGCACCACATTATGGATTTATTTCCCTCCTCCTATTCATTGTGCCATATTTGTGCTATCCTTTTGAGTTAACAGGATGCCAACTCCATCTTTATCTTTTGATCTAATAATCATGATGGCCAATACCTTATAGTTCTGATCAATAAACTCTTGTAGGACCTCATCCACCTTTGACCAATAGAACTTTGGTGGGTTCATCATCATGAAGTCTCTCACCCGAGAGGTTATTATAGGAACACAAGGGGCTTGGACCCCTTGATTGACTTGGTTAGCCACAACATATGCAACCAAGGTGAGAGTATCCCCGAAGATCCCCATTGGTCGGTTGCTCCTCAGGAACGCGGGCCCTTCTTCCTCTTGTATTAGGCATGATCTAGCATAGCAAACAATAATCGTTAGTAGGCGAAATAACATTACTTCAACTCTATAGCATGATGTTGACCATGAAGAAGGGAAACATTTCCTAAAACATCTCACAGCTACCCACTCATAGTTATGGTGCACAACATAACCATGAATAAGACTCTAATCAATATGGTGTGTTGGACTCCGAGGATCTAACAACCTATTGCTCTTGTACCAACTTTATCATGAACCAAGCCTAAGTCCTAGACGTAACCAGTGAATGGGGAATCTGAAGGAACCCTAAACAAGCCTCATAGCATATCATTACACATCCATGGTCGCATAAGCCATTAAAATGACAATAAAAGTAAGCATAAACACGGAAAAATTGGGACTAAGGGAACCTCTTTCATATCATAAGCAACAACAGTCAATGGAGTCAAGGCTCAGAACTTAGATACACCATATTTCTAACAACACCTCTACTACATAAAGATAAGTGTGGGGGCCAAGACAAAGCAACAAGGCTTACCCTCATAGTTCAAACATAATCAAAAGAGAAAAAGTCTTAATACATAGCAAGAGAATATAGGTAGTATCCCTGGAGTGGAGAACTCACTAACAAGCTTGAGAGAAGTTGTACTAGCCACGTGGAAGAGGAAGCTCAAGTGGGGCTCCGATCCTACATGGTGACATCATTTAGGCATAGAGTATGCATTAGTCATTTGAATGTACTAAGTATGTGGGATGAAATTCCAGCAAGGGATAGGCAACATAATCGAAATGCATAATCATAACCAAAGGATAGGTATAACATTAATATGACATGCATGTTCAATGCTTAAGGAAAAAAATGCTTGTAAATCATGAACAAAGAACGTGAACACAAAATAGGAAACATACTCAAACCATTTTGTACCAACCTTCATGAAATGGGCCAAATGACCCCCACTTACCTTATAGTATAACCTTTTTGGAAAGTGTTATAAATACCCCTACTGTATGGCATAGTCTTTTTGGTAGGTGGTATAAAACATCCCCTACTTTACATTATCATCTTTTGTGTAGGAAATGTGATTCATTCTATCTTACGGCATAGCCTTCTCAATAGAATGTCCACACCTTACGATGTGATCTTTTCGGTAGGAATATTTAGTCACTCTACCTTAAGGCATGACCTTTTCTGTAGGAATCATTAAAACTAGCTCATCCAACCATTACATTCGAATCATCAAGAAAGAACTCCTAATTTTCCCAGGAACCCAATGAACATAAGAACCCAACAATCTACATGCAACCCCATAGGTACGTTACCGTGAAACAACTCATATAGACATCCCTATCATCTTCATGAAGTCATCATATAATCATCATCACACCAGTTAACTCATAAGATATACATTGGACCTTCAATTTCTCAAGAAACCCCAGCTGTATATTTTATCAAACACTTGGCGGGTGTGTAATGCTAGTATAAAATAATGAATTCTAGAGATGAAATCATGCAAGAAAATCTATTGTAAAACCATTTATTAACACCTTGCAATACCCTAAAGCAATATATATCAAAGCCCCTCATCAAATATTATAGTAGATCACAGATTAATAGCTCAAAACATAGCAAAATAGTCACAACTTTACATAGATTTAACATATGTGCAGTGAATTTCATAATATGCAAGACCCATTTGTAAATCAACTTTAGATCATGCAATTTGAATAAAAGGAGGCTTGGGTATCGTGAAAGGAATCCATGAAATAAACCCACATACATTAGCTCCAGATGATCTTAGTGAAGATTAGAGATTGAAAAGGAACCTTGAAGGAGAACCTTAGCTTGGGGTGAGGGTTTGAGACTTGAATTTGGGAGTGAAAATATGGCTAAGTGTTTGAGTGAGTATTGGGGAGCGTTTAGGATGATATGAGGGTGAAATAAGGCTAAGAATGGATTTTTTCAAGTATATCAACCATTAGTCCCACGAAATCAAGAAAACCGGACAAAAATATTTTGTGACACATATTACTCACTAGAATTTGCATTTTTGCACAAATGAGTTCCACAAAAATGAGTATACATTCTTCATTCGAAATTGGAATATGATAAAACCAAGTGAGTTGGAAAGCCAATTCAAAGAGAGTTAATTCGGTAGGTCGTGGACCACCCAGTTCTTTGTGAGCTGATAGATATGTCACTTTAAAGTCGACCCTTAATTGCATTTTTGTGATTTTTGGATCTTGATACAGTTGCTCTAAAATCATGCATAGACCCTGCCTAAACAAGAATATGAAGTCATATTTTTCATATCACCCACAAATTTTAAGATATATGAAATTTAAAATTCCGAGCATTTTCGAGGCATTTTTCTGGCACTTTTTGGGTCATTCCAAGGAGGAGTGAGACAAATCTAATTATCAATTCACTGTGGGCCTTAGCTTAGGCTTAAGATAATGCTTCCCTAGAGTTTCTACATATAGAGCCACACAGTTACATATACCTTCAAGGGTCGGGTTTCATGGCCTGACACAACATCGATTACATGATCGAGTGAGAGCTGTAATGGTTAGGGAGATTCTTTCTCCTGCAGGAGTATCATACTGTCGTTATATATGCAGGCATCAGGTTTTAGGTTTGGGTTCTATTTTCCCTCCTTTTTTGGGAATTGGGTTGGTTGGATTACCTATAGCATGGGGATTTTGGTTTACATGTATCAGTTGGCCTATCTGTTATTTACCCAAGTACTTGTTATGGTTATCTGGTGGGATTGTGATCATTGTTCTAGATACATATGATAATGGTATCTATTTTCTTCTTATAGGACTTAGCCTAGCTTAAGCTAGTTCCACCACAGGGTTATGTTATTTGGAGCCAACATCACGACATTTATATACAGTTGACTTGAGAGATGCAGATATTGGAAACCAGCTAAGGTGTAATTGTTCCTAGGTTGAAAGCTTATTTGATAGTCTTGGGCTGGAGGCCTACTTGATTTTTACTAGGTTGGAGGCCCATTTGATTATTCATGGATGTTCTACCTAGTTAATTGTCATCCAATTTCCTTAGTTGATTTATGAGTTTTCTTTCCCCTAATGGAGGCTATTGCAAAAAGGGGATTGGAGGCCCCGTATGATATTTAGGGGTAGGAGGCCCTAGGTGATGATTAGGGGTTGAAGGCCCTAGGTGATACTATATTACACATTGGTTGAGACATTATATCTATTACAGATACTTATGTCCTTATACCTATACACCTCATGGTTGTGTGTGGATGAAACGCCCAAAATTTGTGTTTTAGAAATGCATATAATCGTAGTTTCTATATATCTCAAAATCAGTACGTGATATTGAAAATTCGACTTCATATTCTCAACCAGGAGGAAAAATTGAGTGAGAAATGGATATAACGTGAATTTTAGAGGGGCCGTACTGAAAAATAAATTTTGCTAATTTACAATTTCCAGAAAGCATCCACGCCCTGGCCGCGACACGCCTTGGGCCGGATCAGTGTTAAATTTGTCTTTGCATTGAGCGGCACGCACTAGTGTTAATTTTTCCTTTGTTCTTCTTGTGTTGGTATAGGGCATTGGGTCATAGCCCCATGCCTACTTATGCGTGAAACACCCATACTTAGCCATTTTTCAACTTTATATCACTCAAAACCCTTATAAAAACCTCTCCAAGACTTAACCAAATATCTCATACCAAATTCAAGGAACTCAAGCTTAACTTCAAAACTTAAGGATTCTCTTCAAGCCCTGATTTCTCCTCAAGCCCATTGCAAGAAAACCCAAATTTGAGGTATGTGGGCTTCGTCCATTGGGTCCTTGTACTCATGGAGCCCAATCTTACTTTTTATAAAAATTGCAAGTTTTCAAGATGTATCATCTATGGATATCCCTTAATATAGATTGTGATTATAAATTATGTTTGGGTTTTATGAAATGTTGATTGATTACGCATGTGTATCTATTTGAAGCTTATACCATGAATTGGTTTTGTCTATTGAGACTATGCATGTTTTGAGCTATAAAACTATGATATATTATGAGATTTTATGATAGATTACAAGGTACCCTACATGAGGGTTTTACTATATGCTAGTGGGTTGATTTGCATTGAGTTTTCTCTTATTATTTTAATCTTGAATTGCATGATTTTGAACAATTATTGTAAACCCACCAAGTGTTTGACAAACGTCTTGACAAGGATTCTCAAGTTATTGATTATCTATTACATGATTTATAAGTCAATGACTATATTATGATTCAAGGCTTGCATGTATGTATTGAATTCATTAAAAGTATCTATGATGTGCAATTAGACCACACCTTGTTGAGGGGGTGGCATACCTCAATCACCTTGTTGAGGGGTGACATACCTCAATCACCTTGTTGAGGAGGCGACATGCCTCAATCACCTTATTGAGGGGTGACATACCTCGATCACCTTGTTGAGGGGATGACATACCTCAATTACTTTATTGAAGGGTGAGATATGTCAATCACCTTATTGAGGGGGGACATGCCGCAATCACCTTAGTGAGGGGTGACGTACCTCAATCGCCTTATTGAGGGGGTTACATGCCTTAATCACCTTGTTGAGGGGTGAAAAACCTCAATCACCTTGTTGAGGGAGTGACATACCTCAATCACCTTACAAAGGGGTGACATGCCTTGGATTCCAAGTAGTAGTTCGCTTGGTCTATGTCGGTTATGATCTCTTCCCACATATGTGACATGTACTATGTAAGTTGTATGAATTACAAGCATGTTTCACTTCAAGCATTAATCACGCATGCCATATTCATATTAAACTTATCCATTGCTAATAATTATGCATTTTGACTATATTGGTCTATGTCTTGTTGCATTGCATCCTACATACTTATTATATTTAAATGTACTAATGCATACTCTATGCCTACATGATATACCCATCTAGGGACTGGAGCACCTTTTCAGCTCCATGTGGCTAGTTTGGTACTTCGGAAGATAAGCTTTGGTGAGTCTTCAAGTCTGAGGACACTATCTATTCTACACTTGGTATTTGACATTTCATTATGTTGAACACTTGTTACTATAAGGATGAGCCCAAAAAGTGTCTTGGCCCCCCCTTTATTCCATGTTAGAGGTATTGTTGGATATTTGTTGTACTAATACTACGAGCTTGACTCTTTTATTCTTTCATAAATATCGAGACTTCCCTTAGTCTACTTCCTGTACTTATATCTCTTGTGTTATTTATTTTTCTTCTGCGACCTAGGATTTGTGAATGATATGCTAAGAGGCTTATTTGAGGTCCCTTCAGGTTCCCATTCGCCGTGTCATGTCTAGGCCCTAGGCTTAGGTCATGAAAAACTTGTATCAGAGCACTAGTTTGTTAATGGTTCTAGGAATCCAAAACACCACATCGATTAGAGTCTTGTTCATGGTTGTGAAGCGGGCCATAACTATGAATTGGAGGCTTTGAGGCATTTTAGGAAATGTTTCACTACTTTTGTGGTCTATATCATGCTTTAGACGGGAGAGGAAGGCTTTTCCCCTAACGAATGCTTTTTTATCTTCAAAATCATGCTGATGAAGAGCTTTTAAACCCGAGGAGCAACTAGCCCCTCCAGCTCCTCAAGCTTCTCAAGTTGAAGGGGTAGCCCAAGATGAATTCAAGGATTCTATTACAATGTTGGCTCATGCTATGACCAACCAAATTCACCAAGGGGTATAAGCCCTTCATGCTCCCACTCCTACTTCTACAGTGAAGGATTCACTAAAATGAAACGATAGAGTTCAATGGAGCCAAGATGGAGGAGGATCCCAAGAGTATATCGATGATGTGTACAAAGTACTATCTATTATAGGGTTCAATTTGGAGGAGAAAGTGGAGTTAGCGGCCTACCAACTCAAAGGTGTAGACAAATTTGGTTCATGCAATGGAAATTAGAGAGGAGAGATGATGATGTTATTCCTTGAGAGGAGTTCAAAGCCGCATTCATCAACCTATTCTTTCTTATCGAGCTAGGGGAGGCTAAAATGATGGAGTTTATGAACCTTAAGCATGGTTTCATATGTTTGATAGATTATACCCTTAAGTTCAACCAACTCTCTAAGTATGCTCCATAATTGGTTGTCGAGCAGAGATTAAGATTGAAAAAAATTTTGTCGGGAGTATCCAACTTAGTTAATGAGGAGTGTCGTAAGAGCATGCTAGTAGGTGATATGGATTTGTCCTATCACATGACATACACCGAGCAACTAGAGGGAGAAAAGATTAGAAAAAAAAGAAGTGATGTATCCAAGAGGGCTTGTTTTGAAGGTGGATTCCAAAGTTCTAAGGATGGCCTGTTTCCTCAAGGCCACAACTTCAAAGGCCAAGTGTCTTCCAATGCTCTTAATAGGATATTTGCTAATGATTATCCAAGATTCCATGGTGGTGGTGGTGGTGGGGTGCTTAACCTTATCTGTCAAAGATGTGGTAGGAACCATAATGGCCCATGTTTGAGAAACTCTAATGCTTACTATGTTGTGGCGGAGTGGGTCATAAGGTGATTAATTGTCCTCATGCTAAAGAAAAGGTAGATATGGTCATCCACGAGGCCAAGGTGCAAATGTGGGTCCAAAGGGAAGAGGAGGCCAACAAGGGGGTCCTCCAAGGGAAAATTAATTCTATACTCTTCAAGGAAGAAAAGGAGTAGATGAGGTGCCCAATGTCATCATCAGTATGTTAAACGTTTTTTATTTTGATGTGTACGCATTGATAGACTCAGGTGCCACTCGTGCTTTTATTACTACTTTTATTGCCAAAAATCTTCTTGTTAGTCCTGAAATGTTGTATGAACCTTATGAAGTGTCAACCATTGTTGTTGAGTCCATTATTGCTAAAAGAGTCTGTAGAAATTGTTTCGTATTCATATTGCATAAAATGTTTCCATGTGATTTTTTTGATTTAGATATGGTGGATTTTGATGTCATTCTTGGGATGTATTGGTTGCATGCATATTGTGCTTCTACTGATTGTAAAACCTGTGGGGTTAAATTCCAATTCTCTAATGAGACCATCCTTGAGTGGGAAAGTTGTGATGTGGTGGTCAACGGTAGATTCATCTCTTGTCTTAAAGCCCAAAAGTTGATTTCTAAGGGTTGTGTGTATCATCTTGTTGAGGGGACGACTTTCCTCAATCACCTTATTGAGGATTGACATACCTCAATCACCTTGTTGAGGGGGTGATATGCCTCAATCACCTTGTTGAGGGGTGATATACCTCAATCACCTAGTTGAGGGGTTGACATACCTTAATAACCTTGTTGAGGGGTGGCATACCTCAATCACCTTGTTGAGGGGGTGACATGCCTCAATCGCCTTACAAAGGGGTGACATAACATGGGTTCCAAGTAGTAGTTAGGTTGGTCTATGTCGGTTATGGTCTCTTCCAACATATGTGATATGTACTATGCAAGTTGTATGGCTTACAAGCATGTTTTACTTCAAACATTGATCATGCATGCCATATTGATATTATACTTATCTATTGCTTATAATTATGCATTTTTACTATATTGGCTTATGTCTTGTTGCATTGCATCCTACATACTTAGTACATTCAAATGAACTAACGCATACTCTATGCCTACATGATATTACCATGTAGGGATTAGAACACCTTTGATCATCCTCCACGTGGGTAGTTCAGTACTTCAAAAGATAAGCTTTGGTGAGTCCTCAAGTCTGAGGACACTATCTATGCTACTCTTTCAATTTGATATTTCTTTAAGTTGAACATTTGTTACTATGAGGGTGATCCCAGAAAGTGTCTTGGCCCCCTCTCCATTCCATTGTAGAGGTGTTGTTGGATATTTGATGTACTTATTCTACAAGCTTGATCCCTTTATGCTTTTATAAATATTGAGACTTCCCTTAGTCACGCTTTCCTTATTTATATCTCTTGTGTTGTCTATTTTGCTTGTGTGACCAAGGATGTGTGAATGATATGCTAAGAGACTTGTTTGAGGTCCCTTCTGGTTCCTACTCACTGTGTCACGTCTAGGCCCTAGCTTGTGTCGTGATAGTGGATGTACCTTTTGGACTTGTGGGTACCCAGTTGGCATATAAGCATAGTCACTAAGACCTTACACCCACGCACAACACCATAACGTGATCGTGTGACAATGTGATATAGCTCCACATTGTTGGTCATTTGGTTGCATGTACACTACTCTATTCTGCTTAGTTTGGTCCTCCTGGTCCAGCTTAATTGTTTTGACATAATACCACAGGATTAAGATCTATGTACTAGCATGATCTATTTATATTGTCATTACTCATTGGTTTTCGTAGTACCACCAACATAGTTGACACTTGATTCTTGGAATCCGTCATTCTACATCACTGTAAATTGTTGGTGTTTGTTCAATTGGGGTTTTATAGTTTTCTTGACACTCTTATCGTTTAACATAGGTTCATATTGCTAGCAGTGAAATATTCCATTACACTATTCTTACTATATTTATTATATTTCACTCAGTCAGTTGATGATGCCTACTGATAGCCTATTACCGATACTTACTTCTACTTTTCTACATCTGCCCATGTTGTAATTCTAGGTACTAGCCTTGGTCATTAAGTTGGAGGCTTGTGAACATTTTAGGAGACTTGGGTGCATCAGCAACTTTGGACTTTCAATAGTCTCCTTTTGTTTTAGTGGTCGTCTATTACATTTAGATGTCATCCTTGTACATTATAGTTTTCAGTTGTATATATAAGTGCTCATTTAGGTTATATTTATCGCAATGTATATATTTTTATTTGGTTGTAAGTCTGTAATTGCTCTATACAAGTGACTTCTAGGTCATGGGTAAATTGTGTTGGGCTTACATATATGTTGCTAGTATGTTTATGATTAGTGATTCAGTACAGGTACCTTGACTTGGGTTTTGGTTTGCTTGTTTATAGGCGGGATCTAATAAGTTCCATCATGACCTAAAAAGTCAGGTTATGATAGGGTGGTATCAAAGTTTGGGGTTCACTAGTCTCATATGTACAGAGATGCCTTCTAGTAGAGTCCTACGAATAAGTGCGAAGACATCCTTGACTTATCTTCAGGAGGCTAAAGGAAGTTTGGGAATCTCCCTGAGTTGTTGATTCTTTTCGTGTGATATTATCAATTATCCATTGATTTTTAAGAATCTAATAGTTCCTTCTTTCGTAATTATATTTCGTAGAGGGCCGAATTGGAAGGTAGGATTCCATTGTCAGTTCCTAAGGGGAAGCAACTATCAGAGCTCGTCGAGCAGAGATAGGATGCCCCAGGTCCCCCATAGCTTGATACACCAATTCCTTCAACTTCTTTTGTGGTTACACTAGAGCTACAAACGGTTCTAACATAGTTACTAGTTCTATTTGAGGGTATTCAGCCTAGCCTAATAATTTCAGCACTGGTCCTAGTAGGGTACGCCCTCTCTAAGAATTAACTCAGTAGTGGGGGCCAAGGGGGCAGTGATAGATGAGTGTGGCTTGAGGGGGATTTTAGTGAATTTAAATTTATTTTTGGGGATAGAGTGAAAGACCACCAAGGAGATTTCAACAAGGGTAGTCTAGTCATCCATATCAAGTGTCTTTGTAGAATTTTGAGGGTGGCTATTGAGGTGTAGGTACTTCTAGTCAAGGTGGTTTTTTTTATTTCTGACCACTACATTAGGATATGCTAGATTATCTTTTTCCACATGTCAAAATTTTGGCTTTTAGGATAGGTCAACGAAGACGAAATCATAAAGATTGAGCTGCTTTGTGTTTCTATGATTGTGGGGTATTATATTATTGGTCCAAAGATTTCCCGATGAGTATGATACCATACTTAGCTTCATAGGCTGCTAGATTAGTTCCTTTCCCATTGTTGGAGGCAGAGGGCATAACCAAGGCCATAGAGTTGACTAGTATGGGTACCGTAATGATCAGCCAAGCTCTCAGTTTGATTTTAGGGACCATTTGAGGAAGTAGGGATAATGTATAGTGTATACCAGAGGAAGAAGCCTCCAAGGTAATTTCTAGGCAGCACCAGTGTGACTAGAGATTCAGGCTGAAGATGAGGCTATTATAGGCATGCTTACCATGTGCCAGCAGTCATCTTCATCTTTATTTGGTTAGGTTCTACCTTTTCATATGTATTTTTAGGGTGCTTGTCACTTGGGTGTTAGTCCAAAGCTCTTTTACCTTGGTTTCGTGAAACGACCCCAAAAATTACCTGAAAATGTGCCTCGGAATGCCTAGAACTTTAAATTCCATACATCTCAAAATTCATGCATGATATCAATAATTCAACTTGATATTCTTGTTCAGGGGTTCAAAATTAGGGGGAGATGGGTATAATCCCTATTGAAGAGCGAAAGTTTAGCAATTATGAAATTTCAAGAATGCAATTTCCAGTGAGCAATCCACATTCCTCACGCGAGGCGCACTAGTATGCCTAATTTTTAAAGTCGGTCCAAGAATTCTACATCTTGGATCTAAATGTTCCCAAACATGTTTTTATCTATACTTAGCCATATGTCACCCTCATATCATTCTCAATATTCCCTAATACTCACTCAAACACTTAACCATATTTTTTACTCCTAAATTCATGTCTCAAACCCTCATCTAGAACTAAGGTTTTCCTTCAAGGTTCTTCTTCAAGCTTCAAGTCCCCATCTCCAATCATTACCAAGCTCATCTTCAAGCTAAGGTATGTGGGTTTCTTTCATGAGTTCCTTTCACCCTTGATACCCAAGCCTCCTTTTACTAAAATTTCTTGACTTAAAGTTGATTTACATATGGGTCTTGATTATTATGAAATTCACTGCACACTATGTTAAAGCTATGTGAAATTGTGATTGTTTTTCTACGTTTTGAGATATAAGTCTTGGATTTATTGTAAGATCTGTTCATTCACTGCACAATATGTTAAAGCTATGTGAAATTGTGATTGTTTTGCTATGTTTTGAGCTACAAGTCTCGGATTTATTATAAGATCTGATGAGGGCTTTTGATTTATATTTCCTAAGGGTGTTGCAAGGAGTTGATTGATGGTTTTATAATAGACTCTCTTGCATGATTACCTCTCTATATTTCATGGTTTTATACTAGCATTACACACCCTCTAAGTGTTTAATAAAATTTCCGGATGTGATTTCTTGAGGGATTGAAGGTCCAAAGCATGACATATGATATGATTGATGTTATGATGATAAAAGAATCTTATTTGTATGGTATAATCTATATAAAGTGTTGCATTAGACCATGCCCGATCCGAGGGGACTAATAACCCGGATAACCCTATCGAGGGTTTGTACCTTGATAACCGAGGTGGGGGTTTGTACTCATCAACTATGTGAGGGTTTGTACTTTTCCTTTGGGGTGATAAAGAGAAATTATCATCAACCATTTTAGGGGGTTTTACCACACTACCAGGGTGATGGGGTGAAACTATCATCAACCAACCAAGGGGTTTGTACTTTGGAAATCTAGCTTGGTCTCTTCTACACATATGATATCCTATATCAGCATGAGTTACTTGAGCATGTTTTACTTATGTATTGATCATACATTCCATATTGATATACTATGCCCATTGCATATTACTATGAATTTAGATTATAATGCCTATCTCTTGTTCCATTGCATTTACATACTTAGTACATTCAATGTACTAATGCATACTCTTGTCAACATGATATCACCATATAGGAACTGGTGCCCAAGTTGATCCTCCTCCTCCATATAGCTAGTTAGGTACTACTAAAGCTAGTTGGTAAGTCCTCCATGTTGGGGACATTAGTTTATGTTTTCCTTATTATGTATTGAGATACTCTTATTTATATTCTACTTTGACTATGAGGGTGAGCTCGGTTGCTTCATCTTGGCCCTCACTCTTTTCTATGTACCAAAGATGTTTGTTAGACATGTTATGTATCAATAATATGAGGTTTGACTCCTTGTCTCTTAATTATGATGTTATACAAGCTTTGCCATTAGCCCCTTTGCCCCTATTCTTGCTCTTTATGTTTTTTATATGCTTCTGCGACCAATGATGTGTAATGATAAGTTAAAAGGCTTGTTTGGGGTTCCTTCAGTTTCCCCATTTTTCGTGTCACGTCTAGTCCCTAGGCTTGGGTCATGAAAAACCTGGTATGAGAGCACTAGGTTTGATAGATCCTCAGATTCCCACACACCGCATTGATTAGATTCCTATTCATGGTTGTGAAACGCACTACGACTATGAATTGGAGGCTATGAGACATTTTAGGAAAATGTTTTCCTTCTTCATGTTCTAAGTCGTGCTATAGAGTTGTGGTAAGTTCCCTTC
>JAOTQR010008981.1:0-18303 GCA_025774065.1 Solanum ossicruentum
TATTAGAGACTCTTGTAGTCAGTAAACACATCTACATGAACCCTATACAAGTAATGATGCCAAATTATCAAAGAAAATACCACAGATGCCAATTCAAGAACATTGGTGGGATAATTTCGCTCATGCACCTTTAGTTTCCTAGAGTCATATGCTATAACCTTGCCATTTTGTATCAAAACACACGCCAAGCCAATTCTTGAGGCATCACAATAAACCACAAACCCTTTTGGTAGAGCCAAGCTAGGAGCGGAGATAAGCTTGCCTTTCAATGTTTGAAAACTCTTTTCATATTCATCGGTCTACACAAATTTTTCCTTCTTTAGGGTCAACTTTGTCATAGGGGAAGCAATAGAAGAGAAAGCATTCATGAACCTCCGATAGTAACCCGCCAAACCCAAGAAACTTCTAATGTCCATCGCATTCAGAGGCCTAGGTCAATTTAATTCTTAGGGTCCACTTTAATTCCATCACCCAACGCCACGTGCCCTAGAAATGCAACCTCTTTCAACGAAATTTTGCTCTTTTCATATTTAGCAAACAACCTCTCATTCCTGAAAATTTGCCACACCACCCTCAAATGGTTAACATGCTCTTCTTCACTCCGGGAATAAATCAAAATATCATCAATTAAGACCACCATAAACATATCAAGGTAGGGTTTAAAGACCCTATTCATGAGGTCCATGAATATTGTCGGTGCATTAGTCAAGCCAAAAGACATTACCAAAAATTCAAAATGCCCAAACCTAGTCCAAAAAGTCAACTTAGGAATATCACACTCTCTCACCTTCACTTGGTGGTACCCAGATCGAAGATCAATGCCTTTTTCACCCCATAGGGGATACTAATCTTAGAAAAGTGATGAGCCCCAAGTAGTTGAATCCTTGGTAGAGGACACATGTTCTTTGTAGTGACTCTATTGAGTTGCCAGTAATCGATGCACATTCTAAGAGAACCATCCTTTTTCTTTACAAATGACATTGGTGCACCCCAAGGTGACTTTTTAGGCCTTATGAAATCTTTCTCTAATAAATCCCTCCACAAATCCTTCAACTCTTTCAACTCCTCCAGGGCCATATGGTAAGGGGGAATGGAAATGGGTTGTGTATCGGGGAGAGGTCTATACCAAAGTCTATTCTAGTTCGGGAGGAACACTGCGAAGCTCATCGAGAAAGACATCATGAAACCTATTGACCACCTGAACTAACTCAATAGAGAGGACTTAGACTCAATATCTCTAACTCTCACAAGATGGTAAATGTAACCCTTAGAAATCATTTTTGGGCTTTAAGACAAGAAATAAATCTACGCTTCACCGCCACATTACAACTTTCCCACCCAAGAACGGGTTCATTAGGTAATTGGAACCTCACTTTATTGGTCTCATAATTAATGGAAGCATCATATGCATGTAAGCAATCCATCCCATGAATAATATCAAAATCCACCATGTCAAGTTTAACAAAATCACAAGGAAAGACTTTATGCAATACAGACATGGGACAATCCCTACAGACTCTTTTAGCAATGATAGACTCACCAAAAGGGGTAGACAATTCATAAGGTTCACATAATAATTCGGGACACATATGAAGCTTATTGGCAACAAAAGAAGTAACGAAAGAAAGAGTGGCACTTGGATATATCAAAGCATACACATCATAATAAAAAACCTTTGACATACCGATAATAACATCGGGCACCTCATCCACTCCTTTCCTTCCATGGAGAGCATCAAACCTATTTTGCCTTGGAGAACTACCTTGGTGGCCTCCCTTTGCCCTTTGACCCACATTAGAACCTTGGCCTTGAGGATGACCATCTCTACCCTTGTTTTGTGCATATGGGCAATCAACAACCTTGTGACCCACTTCACCACAACCAAAGAAAGCGTTAGAGTTCTTCAAACTTGGACCACCATGGTTTATCCCACACTTTTGGCACCTAGGATTAGTCATCCCACCATTACCACCTTGGAACCTTGGGTTAGACACCCCATCATTAGCAAACCTCTTGTTAGGCGCATTAGCGAACCCTTGACCTTGGAACTTGTGGCTTTGTTGGAAGCGGCCACCCTTGGTACATTGTAAGCCACCCTCAAACTGAACCTTTTTGGACTCCCCACTTCTTCTCTTCCTAAGTTTCTCCTCCTCAAGTTGTTCAACATGTATCATGAGCCATGACAAGTCCATATTACTCACAAACATGGCGGTACGACACTCTTCATTCACCAAGTCGGACACTCCCGACACAAACTTGTTCATCTTTTATCTAGGGTCAATAATCAAATAAGGAGCGTACTTTGAGAGATTATTGAACTTGGGGGATACTACCTCACACTTATGGAACCTTGCTTAAGATTTATGAACTCCATCATTTTTGCCTCTCTCAACTCAATAGGGAAGAACCGGTTGGCGAAGGTGGCTTTGAACTCCTCCCAAGGAATAGCATCATCATTTCTCCTCTTTAATTTTCATTGAGCATATGAAATTTGGGCCACAACTTTGAGTTGGCAGGCTGCTAATTCTGCCTTCTCCTTCAAATTTAGACCCATGATAGATAGCACCTTATACACCTCATTGATGAACTCTTGGAGATCTTCCTTCACCTTGGACCTATGAAACTCCGGAGGGTTCATCTTTGTAGAATCCCTCAGCTTAGAGGCCGGAGTAGGAGTATGAGGAGCTTGTGCCCCTTGGTTCATTTGTTTGGTCATAGTATGTGCCAACAAAGTGCTGGCATTCTAGAACTCATCTTGGACCACCCTCCATCTTGAGGGGCTTGAGGAACGGGAGGGGTCTGTTGCTCCTAGGGTGTATGGGATTTCCTTAGTCTTTCTCTTGGTAGCGGCATGATCTATAAAAGCAAAGAACATTTGTTGGGGGGATCCTTATCTTTACTCCTAAAGCACGACATAGATCATGAAGAGGTGAAACATTTCCTAAAATACCTCATAGCCTACTATTCATAGTTGTAGTGCGCTTCACAACCATGAATAAGACTCTAATTGATGCAGTGTGTTGGATTTCTGAGGACTATTAACAATCTAGTGCTCTGATACCAAGCTTGTGACGTCCCAAGTCTAGGGCCTAGACGTGACATGGTAAATGGAAAGTCTGAAGACCACCCAAAAAAGCCTCTTAGCATATACCCAAAAAAGCCTCTTAGCATATCATGTACAAAAACCTTGGTTGTAGAAATTAAATAAAACCATAAAAAGATTCAATTATAAAAAGGGAAGCAGGACTAAGAGAAGTCTTTGATAATCACAAAAGCATAAGAAAAGTCAAGCTCATAGCATATACAAACATAATATCCAACAACACCTCTACTTTAGAATGGAGCGAGGGCGAAGCCACTTCCCGGGCTCACCCTCATTACAATAAGTATCTAACATAAGGTACACGTCTTAACATAGCATGAATAAAATTCTCAAGGGAACTGAAGACTCACCGAAGTTTTCGTTAAGAATCGAGCTAGCCATGTGGAGGAGGATAATCGATAAGAGCTCTGGTCCCTACATGGTAATATTATGTAGTATAGAGTATGCATTAGTACCTGGAATGTACTAAGTATGCGGGGTGCAATGCAACAAAGACATCGACTATAATATTCAAATTGCATACTTATAAGCAATTGATGTAATCTTAATATGACATGTATGATCAATGCTTGTAATAAAAATTTATGTAAAACATTTAACTCGCATATTATATCATACATATGTGGGAGGAGACCTTAACAAACATAGATCAAGTGAACTACTACTTGGAATCCAAGGCATGAAACCTCCTTGTTGAGGTTATGAGGCATAACACCCCCTCGATAAGGTGACCGGGCATGACACCCTCCGACGAAGTATGGTCTACTTGCCAAGGTAAACCAAACATGATAACATGATATCATGTATTAGATGGATCCACTAGTAAAGCCCATTAAAGGAAACAATATCATCATATGTGGTACATAGTTTAGAGAATAAAGACTTTATATAAGGACCCTTTGAGTCGAGCCCCCATCTTAAGCCTCAATTGGTGCTAAGTGTAATCCCACAGAATACGTGAAATAATCATAACTTTAATAATAACATGAGTTACTTGTAAGAGACATGATAATATGACATGAGTAACTCATTCATATGCTTGACCTCTTCTGGTGACTTTACTTGAACTTTAACATGAGGGAAAAATCATAATCATGCTTGATCCCTCAACTTGACATGAATAGCTCACAAGAGGATAAACTCTTGAAATTGGGTTCAACTTGTCACTTAAAGAATCATAGATACATTTCAGGAATTTAATACATGCTTGAAAGCCCTTAATCATCATGACATAACTTGACTTGTAAATCATGTAATAGTTCATCAAAAACATGAGAATTCTTTTCATGTTATTTTATCAAATATATGGTGGGATCATGATACTTGTTCAAAATCATGTAACTCAAGAGTAAAACAACAAGAGTAAACTCAATTCAAATCAACCCACCAATAATATAACCCTCATTTAGGGTATTTTGAAATTCATCTCAAAATTCATAATAATTCATAATTTTCATAGTTCACATCATGCATAATTTCAATATATATAAATCAATTCATAGCATGAGTTTAAAATGGATATTCAAGCATAATCCATCACTACTTGGAAAAACCCAACGTAGTTTATGTTCATAATTTATAACAAGAGATACCTATGAGTAACACAACTTGAAATCATGCAATTTTCATAAAATAAGAAGGTTGGGCTCCATAGGTGAAAGGACACATGGATGAAGACCCACATACCTTAAACTTAGATTTTCTTGAAATTGACAGGAGCAAGACTTGAGACGTGATTTGGGTCCTTGAAATCCAAAGTGAGCTCTTGAAGTTGTTTGGACTGAATGGAGGGTTTGATAGTATATGGGGATGGTTCAGAGAGTGTTTCATTGAGTGTTTTATAGAGGTATTCATGTTTAAATGGGCATTTGATCATTATACAAATGCCCATGGATGAAACAAGAAACTGAGGAAAAACTTACACTGGTCCGCGTCCAGTCCGTGATACAAACCAAATGCGAAGGATATTTTGTGCTAGTCTATGCCCAGGCCGCGTCGCGCCTGGGATGTGGAGGCACGCTAGAAATCAATTAATTAGCAATATGTATTTATTGCTATGGCTCTCCTAAAATTTGATTTTTACCGATTTCACTGTCAATTTTGCCCCATGATCTAAAATACGAAGTACGATTTCTAAAATCATGCATGATTTTTAAGATATAAGAAAATTACAATTATGGGGCATTTCGAAGCACATGAGGGGTGTTTCAACATTAAATTGAAGGACCTTAAAGAAAAGGTAAAATACTTTCTGAAGGACTTTGTGGGTGAAAGGATACCTACTAATCAAACTCACATACCTTAGTAACCTTAAGGAAAACGAATCTTGAATCCTTGGAACGAACCTTCAAACTCTAGCCTTGCCTTTCCCTTTGTTAGAGAGAATATTGCTTTAGGAAAATTAAGAGTGGAAGAATGAGGGATTAGCTAAGGGTCCTAGGGATTTAATGTCTGGTTCGGGGACTTTTTGATCCCATAACTAAACAGTTTAGGAATTGGAAATGCAAAAATAACAAAAGTTCCCTTTATTAATATAGAAATCATCGTACGAAAACCCATTTACGAGCAGTGGTTCAAACCATGGACCGTAGGTCCTATCCATCCTAGTAACTTTTCTGAAATTGTAGAAACTGAGTTACTGACTCCAACTATGAAACCATCTTTCACGGGCCATATATTGACATACGGGTTGTGGTTGGACTTGTAGAATCCTATCACATGTAGCCATTTTCTTGGACCCATTCCATGAAGGAATCCTACAGGCCCTGAATTGATCTTCGAACTATGTTATTAGTCATTGACCACTTTCTAGCAAACTTCAAATTTCCTTCATCTCTGATACTCCCATCTACGATCCCTTTTTACTGGTTGTCATTGGGTGCATGGGTTATCTTGTACTTGGAAACCTTTTCGGACCAATCCTGCAGACTGTAACTCCACCAACTGGCCACAAGTCACCCTGGTTAACTAACCCGAAGTCATTTTTCAGTCCAACTTTTCTGCACTCTTAGGCTCCTAAACTGGGGGTCGTTACAATATCTTCCCCTTAGGAACATTCATCCATGAATGTACAAAAAGGCAAACTCTAAGTACGAAATTATCAGCTAATAACCCAGCATGCCTACAAAAATGCAATTTAAACATCATTTCATAATATTCTCCAAATCTACTCTCCAAAATTGTCTCAATATAGTCCATAAGCATAAAAATAAGTGCATTCATCATGTAAAATTTAAACTCAAGGAATTAGAGGTTTTAGAAAGAATTTTTTAATACTTTACGCTTGAGTAGAGTGGAATAGATACGGGTAATGCTTCATCAATATCCACTTCCACTTCCCATGTAGCACCCTGATGGGTCAATATTTCAGACTCATTATAGGGAGAAATTGCAAGAGAAAGTTACACTTGGTACGATAATAATTCCAATTTCTAACAAATACTATGTGCCATGACAAGAAATGGAGTAAAAGTGCACAAAAAGGCAAGTTTTGCTGGAATATTGGAAAGTAAGTAAAGTGTTGAAAGGTGGTGTCACTAACATCATTGGCGATTCACTGAATGCTCGTAGAGATCGCCTAACTATGCAGAAATGAAGGTTCTAGGTCAAGTCAAGAGTGCGGTCAGGATCAATGTTGCAAAGCATACACTGCGATACATCGAACTGCACAAGTGATCGCCTAAAGTTGCAGCACCTAAGGCCCCAAAATACTGACAAAAAAGTGATATGAAGAATATTTTGGTGCATCACCAAATTAGAAAGGCGGAGCAAGGAGAGATCACCTAATATTACAGTGGAAGATGCCTCAAAAAGATGCATAAGAAAATAGTCAAGTGCACATTTGATGCATCATTGGAGTGCTCGGTGATGGTCAGCCTTGACAGCCGAATGGGATTTCGTAGCGCAAACACTTACACATTTTCATAGAGTATATAAGAAATTTTAGAAAGGAAATCATCTGTTCATTCCATATTAGAACAATCCCACTGTAGTAGTAGTGCATAGAACCTTCTTCTTAGAGTGCACAGGAGTCTAGGGTTTTGAAGCTTCTGGGCATCAAATTGGAGATGATTAGTTGGTGATAACCACTAATTTGTACTCAATCTTGTTACCAATGATTTTTACTACTATGTATAAGAATTAATCTTTAATTTCTAATATGTGTAGCTAAAACTTCCATGTTGGGGGTGTGCATTTGATATGGGTAATTAATTTACTTGATAGGTTTGTGATATGTTGACTTATCTATAAATGATTTGGGTGAATTTATATCTGCTACTAAGTTTAATGCATGAATTTCAAGGTTGAAACTTGGGGTTTTGTTCTAGATCTCTGATTGTTCCTTAGCTGAGATTATTAGAGTGTGAAAGGGATATAATGGCTGGAAACCTTATGGAGTTTCAATTGATATTCACATTCGTAGATTCAATGGCCAAGGTGGTAGGTGTTTTTCTTGACTTCTTAGGTCAAGCGTGTCCTCGGTGGTCCGCGTGTGATATCTTAGTCGATTCTTGTGAAACACCCATATATCATAGGTGATTTTGGTTACAAGCTACCTAGCCTATTCACTCAACATCAAGTCATGTAGTCAAGTATCTAGACCCACTTGTTAGATTATTACTCATATTTGCACATCCCCAACATCTTCCTTGATAGATATTTAAATCAATAATTAGAACTTGTTAGTTTAACTTTATTTGATTATTCCAACCCCTAGATCCTATAAATACTTGGTCCAACTAGTCACTTCTGCCTTGAACAATGATTCTCTGTAAGATGACCCCAACCTATAAAACTGGGTTATTATGCTAATGGCAATTTCCCATTCTTCTTTTGAGTAGTGGGTATGAGTGACGTAAAAAATGCGTCGTTGCTAGGGACACGACATGTTCATATTGGAAGTATTTGCTGAGCTTTGTTCTTGTAGTTAAAATTCTTTTTACTATTTTTTTCTGCTGATTGAACAATAGGTGTAGAGATGGAGGATGATAGAAGCATTCATGCGGAGAATGTTGGGTACATGAACGAGATACAAGATGTTAATGAGGATTAGGTTGGAAGCACTTGTGCTATCCGACTACCCCCATCAGTTGGAAGAGTTAATCTCAATGTACCGAGCACCATGTTGCAGCTCCTTTAACTAAAGGTTTAATTTCGACGGCTCGACTATGAAGTCCCTCATGAACACTTGAGGAACTTTGTTGATGTGTGTCTCCCATTCAACTTTAAGGGATTAAGTCAGGAGGCTATCCTAACTAAGGCTATTTCCTTTCTCCATCACTGCAGAGGCATTGAGGTGGCTAGCAGAGTTGCCTTGTGATTCCATTATTTCATGGGAGGAGCTACAAATTGCATTCCTAGAGAGATATTTTCCTCCATCAAAGATGATTAAATTGAGAAAAAGTATTGAGCACTTTAAGCAGCTAGAGGGTGAGCCATTGCATGAAACATGGTTTTGATATTGGAAACTCTTGATTTAGTGTCCTAACCATGGAGTTCTTGACCATACGATTTTACAATACTTTTATGTGAGTCTTGATGCTACAAACAAAGGAGTGGCTGATACACTAGGGAGAGGAGGTCTAATGACACAATCATTCACTGACGCTTCTAATCTCTTGGAAGGCATGACAAAAATTAATAGAGCATGGTATACAAGAAATGTTGTAGTACCTTCAAACAACAAAGATCCTACTAAACGGCTTGCTAAGGACCAAGAAAACGATGAGAACATGGCTAAGATGTTAACTCAGCTTGATCATTTGACTAAGCATGTGATGATAGAAAATCGCAAGAGTGTGAATGCTACGGAAGCTATAGAGGAGGTGATGTTTGAAGGTGGTTACAATGAAGAATGTCATTACATGGGTAAACAAATGGTGGGTTCTCAACTAGCTTTCCAAAGGCCACCAGAGAATCAAGGTTGGAACAATAACCTTGTATGGCGAGATCGAGCATGGGCTGATCAACTTCAAGTTGGGTGTTGGCAGAATTGTGAGGGAGATCGATACTTTCCACAGTTGATAGAGTGAAGGCTGCTGATCCAGTGATTAATCAAGAGAATCCTCGACCTGAAGATATGCTTTCACGAATTTTGAGTAAGTTCGAGGCTTCAGACAAGGTCTTAAAAGAAATAAAATTTGATTTTTCCTAGTTTAGTCAAACTATAACATCTTATTTAACATCAATCAAACATTTGGAGACTCAATTAGATAATATTTCAGCTCATTTGATTCAATGTCTTAAGGGAGCCAAAAGGAAATAATCAGCAGTGCTTGGCCATTACTACTCAAAGTGGAAAGTTGATTGAAGGCACTAAACCATCCCTAGTTGTTGATGACGATCTGAAAGAGGTAGAAAAAAAGAAGATATGATTGTTGTTAAGGATGATGAGCAGGAGGCTCAAGTTGTAGGTGAGTATGTTCTCGGCAACCCTGAGAATGATAAGCAAGAGAAAAGTGGGGATAATGTGGCGAAAGCCAAGAATGCTATCCCCAAAAATTCCAGTCCAGCTATGAGGCCAGAGGCACCTCATGTCAAAGTGAATCCTTCCCCACAAAGATTTAAGATGAAAGAGGAAAATGCTAAATTTTAAAAGTTTCTTTCTATGTATAATTCTTTGCCAATAAATGTTCCCCTTATGGAAGGATTAATTGAAATGATTGGATATGCCAAGTTCGTGAAAGAATTGGTGACAAAGAAGAGGACTCTTGAATGTGAGATAACTGAAGTGTCTCACAATTGCAGTGCAATCATAATGCAAATGTTAGTGGCCAAGAAGGAAGACCCAAGAGTGTTCACTATTCCATACATAATAGGAGCCTCAAAGTTCAGTAAAACTCTTTGTGATTTAGGGGCAAGAATAAATCTCATGCCTCTAGCTATTTTTGAGGAACTAGGTTTAGAAATCCCTTCACCAACTAATAATGCAATTGCTAATGGCTGATAGGTCTACTAAAAGACCAGTGGGAATTCTACACGATGTGTTGGTGAAGGTAGACAAATTTATCCTTCCTGTAGATTTTGTGATTTTGGATTTCGAGGTGGATACAGATATGCCTATCATTTTGGGAGGCCATTCTAAGCCATTTGCTGAGCTATGGTTGATGTTAAGAGTGGAGACTTGACATTTAGAGTGAATGATGAGGAGGTTCTTTTTAACATTTGAAAATCTTTGAAAATGGGAGATGATCCAAGGATATAGTCAATTATGGGCCAATCATCGGTAACTTAAAGCAAAGAGGAACGACGTCGTGCCACGACATTAACTAAGGCGCTGCTTGGGAGGCAACCCAAGGTTAGAATTTTACTATTTTTTTACTTTGAATAATGTGTGTCGAATTGTGCAGGGTTGAGAAGAAAAGGGAGTGGCAAGTTGAAAAGAGCGACCAAGGAGAACTTAACGGAGTATCACTGAGGCATATGGATGATGATCAATTTGACTACATTTTTGGTCGAGTGGTGACCATGGAGATGCTGAAAAATTTGGCAATCTAAAGATCCAATTGGTGAATAGCCGATCCCAGTTGGTGATGGATAGTTTCACTGCATTTTAGGGTAGCAAGCAAGGTAAAATCACTGTGATAAAGGGCGGTCCCTAGCATGTTTGGTGCTGTGCAAAGTATGCTAGGTAGTGCGGTTTGGTGTCTCCGAACATGCTCACTCACTGACCTACATAAGACTTTTTAAATGCCTTGGCCCTTTTAATTTCCACCTTCCCTCTTTTTCTCTTCCCTCGCACACCAATACCCCTTTCCCTTGTTTTTCTTTAAAAAATCTTCACTGAGAAGTTGGGAAAAATCAGCAAGGGCTTCACCAAAGGTTTTCATTGTGTTTCATTGTTGAACAGGTTTGATTTTGATGTCGTATTCTAGTTCTTGCAAGAAGAAATCATTTGTTAAGTTGATTAGGATTTCTAATGTAAAAATCATGCTTTATACTTCGAAATCCTTGAGAGAATCATGTGGGTAGGAGTTTAGAATTGCTTTTGAACCTGTGTTGCATGGTTGTCTGATTTATTTTGGGTTTTGATATCTCTTTATGAATGTCGAAATTAGGGTTATGAATGAGCTGGGTTAGAGTCATGAATGAAGGATTTCTTATCCACTAACATTAGAAGGATCGAGGCTAAGTACTTAAGAGATGAAGAGAATAGGTCTAGGAAGAAACTAACTGACAAAATGCTGGTTGTCGATGTTGAGGATCTTGAGTCTGGCACTATAGATCTTGGAACTAAAGCAGGTATACCTTCTTCTTCCCCTACTATTCATTCCTCTACTGCCCACAAACCTTCTATACAGATAGGGGCTGTGGATTACAAACCCCTACTACCTAGGCCACCATTTTCGCGATTGGCCGCCAGGCCATTGAAACACCACTTATGTGCTTCGAAATGCCCCATAATTCTAATTTCTATATATCTCAAAATTCGTGCATGATTTTGAAAATCCGACTGCATATTCTCAATTAGGGGGAAAATTGAGTGGGAAATGGGTATAACCAGGATGTTAGAAGACTCGTAGTGAAAAATAATTTTTGCTAAGTTTATGATTTCCAGTGGTTGTTGCGCCTGGGGAGCACCACTATGTAATCTTGACTCTGCGTCTAGTCGGCATTGCCCCTGGTGCGACGCGGACCAATGTTTTCTTGTTTCACCGAAGGGCATTGGGGTCATAACCCCATGCCCACTTAAATGTGAAATCACCCGTACTTGGCCATTTTTCAACTCTATAACTGACAAAACCCTCTCTAAAACCTCTCTAAAGCTCCATCAATTCTCTCATCCAAATCTAAGGATTTCAAGCTCAATTTTGGAACTCAAGGACTTTTTTCAAGCTCTTAGTCTACTTCAAGTTCACCTTAAGGAATTCAAGGCTTAAGGTATGTGGGTCTTCATCCATGGTTCCTTTCACCCACAGAGCCCAACCTTCTCTTTTTATGAAAGCTGCACGTTTCCAAGTTGAATTACCTATGGGTATCTCTTATTATGAATTATGAGCATAAATCATGTTTGGGTTTCGCCAAGTATTGATTGATGTCCATGCATATCTATTTCAAGTTTGTTCCATGAATTGCTTTTGTCTATTGATACTATGCATGTTTTGAGCTATGAAACTATGAACTATTATGAGCTTCTGGTGATGGATTTCAAGGTACCCTATATGAGGGTTTTACTACATGTTGGTGGGTTGATTTGCTGTCACGACCTAAGCGTTAGGCCTAGACATAACAGGACGCATGGGGTACACGAAGGGACCCCAAGCAAGCCTCTTAAGATATCATTACATTGTTGGTTGCTGAAGTAATAAAAGACAACAAGATATACTAAATAGGGACAACGTGGCTAAGGGACAACTTCCATATCATAAACATCAAGAGTCAAAACTCATAGCATAATACAAAATGTGTCCAACAACACCTCTAAAACTTAGACACTTAGCGGGGGCCAAGAGAACCTACCGGACTCACCCTCATAGTCAACATACACATAAAAGAAAGATAGTCTTTGAACATAGTATGAGATCATAAACATCGTCCCCAAAATGGAGGACTCACCCAGGAGCTTGAGAGAAGTCATACTAGCTACATGTAGGAGGATGATCAAGTGGGGCACCAGTTACTACATGGTGACATCATGTAGGAATAAAGTATGCATTAGTATGTTTGAATGTACTAAGTATGTAGGATCCAATCCAATAAGACATGAATAACATAATCGAAATGTATAAGCATAAGCAATAAGTGGCATATAACAATATGACATGTATGAATTATACTTGAAGTAAAATCATGCATATATAAAACATAATACATGTGTTAGGAGGGACCATTATTAGTGCATATCCAAGGCGAACTACCTCTTTGGAGAGGCGAATGAGGTATGAACCCCTCAATAGGTTGATGAGGTACAAACCTTCCCCCCCAACATGGTTGATGAGGTACAAAACCTCCCCCCTAAACATGGTTGATGGATTACAAGACCCTCAATGTGGTTATCAATGTATAAATCCCTTGAAATGGTTGCACATGCGAACAACCTCCCGAGCGAGGCAATCGAGGTACAAAACCCTCAACAAGGTTACCCGGGCCTACAACCACTTAAGTGAAGCTTGGTCAATTTCCAACACTATAGTGATAATATCATATACATACATTTCTTTCATTATCATAAAGTGATTCAACTCATAAGACATGCATTAGACCTTCAATTTCAAGAGAAATCATAATCTGGACATTTTATCAAACACTTGGCGGGTGCGTAGTGGTAGAGTAAAACCATGCATTTCAAGAGTGGAATCAAGCTAGAAAATCCAATGTAAGACCATCAATAGATACTTGGTACCACCCTCAAGAAATATACATCAAAATCCTTCATCAAATCTAACAATAGATCTCAGATTTATAGCTCAAAACATACTAAAACAGTCACAATTTCATGAAACCTCAACATAGTGTGCAATGAAATTCATATTAGATAAGACCCATGAGTAAATCAACTTTAAATCATGCAATTTTAGGTAAAAGAAAGCTTGGGTATTATGGATGAACGGAACCCATAAACGAAACCCACATACCTTGACTTTGGAGAATCCTTGAAGAAGATTGGAGATGAAGACTTGAAACTTGAATGAGATTCTTAAGATCCAAATGAGATTTGAGAATTGAAATTTGGAGACAAAATATTGTCTAAGTGTATGGGATTCTTAAGATCCAGATGAGACTTGGTCCCTTGGAAAATCATTGGCAACCCTTCTGATGAAATGCATGAGAAGACCCTTGGCCTTGATGGATCCGACCACCCTTTCGACTTGGGAACTTTCCCTCAAAATGGGCCCTCTTGGCCTCATGAACCCTTCTCTTCCTCCATTTGTTCAGCATAGGTCATCAAACAAGACAAATCCATGTCCTAATCAACATAGTAGACCAACACTCCTCACTCACAAAGTCAGAAACACCCATCATAAATTTATTCATCCTAGACCTTGAGTCAGCCACCAAGTGTGGAACATATTTTGAAATTTGGTTGAACTTGAGGGCATACTTCTCACACTTATAGACCCTTGTCTCAAATTCATAAATTCCACCAATTTGTCTTGCTTAAGCTCAAGAGGGAAGAATTGATTAAGAAAAGCCGCCATGAACTCCTCCCAAAGTACTTCATTGTTGACCCCCTTCTGCTCTTTCCATTGCTTGTATCATATTTGTGCTATGCCTTGAGTTGGTAGGTCATCAACTCCACCTTATCCTCTAACTTCATACCCATGATATCCAAAATCTTGTAAACCCATCAATGAATTCTTGAGGGTCCTCATTCACCTTTGACCCATAGAATTCCGGGGGATTCATCCTCATGAAATCTCTCACCATAGATGCCGGTGTAGGAGCATGGGGACTTTGGCCCCTTAGTTGGCTTGGTTAGCCAAACTTGTGCAAGAAAAGTGATAGCATCCCAAAGCTCACCATGAGCCGGTTGTTCCTCAAGTGTGCGAGATCTTCTTCCTCTTGTGTTAGACATGATCTAGCATGGCAAAGGACAATCATTAGGGTGAAAACCTTACCTCAACTTCTATAGCACGACATAGAGTAAGAAAAAGGGAAACATTTCCTAAACACCTTATCTCATAGTTGTGGTGCACAACACAACTATGAATATGACTCTAATGATGCAGTGTGTTGGACACCAAAGACCTAAAAACCTAGTACTTTGATACCAAGTTTGGCATGAGCAAAACCTAGGGCCTAGCTTTGACACGACACATCGGGAACCCGAAGGGACCCCAAGAAAGCCTTTTAACATATAATTACACATACTTAGTCGTGGAAGCAATAAAATACAACAAAAGATAGTATAGGGACAACTTCTATATCATAAACATCAAGTGTCAAGTCAAATCTCATAACATAATACAAAACATGTCCAACAACACCTCTAAAACTTAGATACTTAGTGGAGGCCAAGACAAGGTACTGGGATCACCCTCATAGTCAACATACACATAAAAGATAGATAGTCTTAGAACATAATAAGATTACAAACATTATCCTTGGATTGAAGGACTCACCAAAGAGCTTTAGAGAAGTCGTACTAGCCACATGGATGAACTGACCACAAAAAGTGTCCAAAAATGTTTCTCCAAATGCCTAGAAATTTAAATTTCATATACCAAAATATCCATGTGTGATATCAAAAATCCAACTTTATTTCTTGTTCGGGGGGTCAAAATTAGGGAGAAAGGGTCTAACCACGATATAAGAGAAAAAGATTAGCAATTATGATTTTTCAAGTGACTAATTCTAGTGAGCATTTAGCGCTCATGGCTCGAAGCGCCAAGGGCGCGCAAATGAAGAGAAGTTGTCTTTGCGTCCTCTCCATGACGTGGAAAGGTGTATTTTTCTGTCCAATGATTTTCTATGCGATCCAAGACTTTTAAGTCTTGAGCCTAAGTGTTCCCTTACATGTTTTTACATATACTTAGCCTTATTTCACCCTCATATAATCCTAAACATTTTCCAATACTCACTCAAACACTTATCCATATTTCACTCCCAAATTCAAGTCTCAAAACCCTCATCCAGAACTAAGGTTTCCCTTCGAGGTTCTTCTTCAAGCTTCAAGTCCCCATCTCCAATCCATACCAAGTTCATCTCTAAGCTATGGTATGTGGGTTTCTTTCATGGGTTCCTTTCACCCATGATACTCAAGCCTCTGTTTACTCAAATTGCATGATTCAAAGTTGATTTACAAATGAGTCTTGCCCATTATGAAATTCACTGCACACTATGTTAAAGCTATCTGAAATCGTGACTATTTTGCTATGTTTTGAGCAATACATCTTTGATATATTGTAAGATTTGAGGAGGGGTTTTGTTGTATGTTGCTTGAGGGTGTTGCAAGATGTTGATTGATGGTTTTATAATGGAATTTCTAGCATAATTTCTTCTCTATATTTCATGGTTTTATACTAGTGTTACACACCCTCTAAGTGTTTGATAAAATGTTTGAGTGTGGTTTCTTGAGGAGTTGAAGGTCCAAAGCATGAGATATGGTATAACTATATGATGGTGAAATGACCTTATGTATATGATATACTTTATATAAGGTGTCGCATTAGACCATGCCGAATCCAAGGGGACAAGAGCCCAGGTAATCGAGGTGGGGGTTTGTACTCATCAACCGAGCTAGGGGTTTGTACTCATCAACCATGTGAGTGGTTTGTACTTCGTCACCATGGTGATAAGGTGTGATTTTCATCATTCATGTGAGGAGTTTGTACCACACCACCGGGATGATGGGGTGAAACCATCATCAACCAACCAAGGGGTTTGTACCTTGGAAATCTAGCTTGGTCTATCCTGCATATATGATGTCCTATATGAGCATGAGCTACTTAAACATGTTTTGCTTATGCATTGGTCATACATGCCATATTGTTATATTATGCCTATTGCCTATTGTTATGCATTTTGACTATGATGCTTAATTCTTATTGCATTGCTTCCTACATAATTAGTACATTTTAATGTACTAACGTATACTCTTTCCTACATGATGTCACCATGAAGGAACCGGTGCCCAAGTTGGTCATCCTTCTCCTCCATGTGGCTAGTTCGATACTACTCATGCTAGTTAGTTTGTCCTCCACTTCAAGGACCTTATTCTATGTTGTTCTTATTATGTATTGAGACATTCTTCCTTATGCTCTATTTTGACTATGCGGGTGAGTCCGGTTGCTTTGTCTTGGCCTCTGCTCTTATCTATGTAAATGAAGTGTTTGTTGGAAATGTTATGATTCTTTCTAAGATCCTTGACTCTATTGTTCTTGATGTCTATGATATGAAAGTGCTTTGCCCTTAGCCCGGGCGTCCCACTTTATTGTCTCTTGATGCTTGTTTTGTTGTTTCCGCGACCAAGGATATGTAATGATGTTCTAAGAGGCTTTCTTGGGGTCCCTTTGGGTTTCCCTTGCGTCGTGTCACATATATGCCTAGGCGTGGGTAGTGACAAACTTGGTATTAGAGCACTTGGTTGATATATCATCGGAGTCCAGCACACCACATTATTAGATCCTATTTATGGTTATATAGTGCGCCATGACTATGAGTACGAGGCTCTGAGACGTTTCAAAAAATGTTTTCCTTCTTTATGTTCTATGTCGTTCTATAGGGTTGTTGTAAGTTTTTCCCCCTAAACGGTTATTTTTTTCTATTCTAGATCATGCGAAACACTTGACGAAGAAGGGCCCAAACTCCCTAGGAGCAACCTACCAATGGTGAGCTCCGGATTTCTCTCACTATGCTTGCCCAAATTATGGCCAACCATGTCAATTAAGGGTCCCAAGCCCCTCGTGCTACCACTCTGGGACCTAGGGTAAGAGACTTCATGAGGATGAATCCTCCGATGTTCTATGGGTCAAAGATGGATGAAGATCCATAAAGAGCTTATTGATGAGGTCTATAGGATCTCAAATATCATGGGTGTTAGGCCAAATAAAAAGTTTGAGTTAGCAGCATACCAACTCAAAGGGGTAGCCCAAATATGGTATGATCAATGGAAGGGTGAGAAGGAAATTGGTAATGTCGTTCTTTGGGAGGAGTTCAAATTGGCCTTCCTTAATCGGTTTTTCCCTCTTGAGCTTAGGGAAGCTATGTTGGTGGACTTTATGAACTTGAAACAAGGTGCTATTACTGTGAGGGAGTATGCCCAAATGTTTAATCAACTTTCAAAATATGCTCCTCATTTGGTGGTTGATCCTAGATCTAGGATGAATAAGTTTGTGATGGGGGTCCCGGACTTGGTATGTGAAGAATGCCTGTCCGCCATGCTAATCAGTGACATTGACTTGTCTTAATTGATAACCTATGTCGAGCAAATGAAAGAGGAGAAATTAAGAAAGAGAAGGGGGTATGAGGCCAAGATGGCCCAATTTGAGGATAAATTCCAAAAGGAGGCTAGATTTCATCAAGGCTAAGAGCCTTCTCCTGCTACTAATAGGGGGTTTGCCAATGACTTCCTTAAGCCTCAAGGTGTTGGTGGGGTGGGTCTTATTGATGTGTGCCCTAAATGTGAAAGGAGCCATGGAGGTCTATGATTGAGAGGCTCTAATGCATGAACCTCCGATAGTAACCCGCCAAACCCAAGAAACTCCTAATGTCCATCGCATTCAGAGGCCTAGGTCAATTTAATTCTTAGGGTCCACTTT
>JAOTQR010009012.1:0-18299 GCA_025774065.1 Solanum ossicruentum
ATGAAATGCATAGGAGGTAGAACAACACATGAACTTTATTTAGTAGAACGAATTCGTGTATCTTGGTATCCAAGTATATATGCAGATTTAAAGGTGACTATGTATGGTAGCATATGAACATGTGAAAGAGTTGAGACTCAGATAATAGTTGTGTTGGAGTTGGTAAGTGTCTTTATATGCAAAGGAGGGATCTATGTTTCATGTCAAATAATACGAAATCAAATAGCCTTAGATACCTCGCTGTACAACCTCTCTATTACCTCGAGATAACCTTCCCTTTCTCCAAATATTTATCTATAATATAGTATGTGATAAAACTAGCATTAATAGCCAATAGACACATCTTGGCATCCCAATCTCACAAAAAAGCAACATATGGGTAGAAAGCAGATAATGATAAACCCGAGCGTATTCTTTCAACATTTTCGCCCCTACTCATATTTTCTAATGCACATACTCACATACATATCACATGAATCCTATTTTAGTGCAATAACAATGTTACAATAACGCACAAAGCACAACTCATAATAATTCTACACAACATATAAATAGGCGACATAACGTTACATCCCTTGCTACATTTCGACATCGACAATCCCGAACCTATTTCAACTTTACCCAAACTATCCTCAACACATATATACATAACAATAGCCTTAAAATAGTCTTAGAATAGTACCAAAGTAGTCCTGAAGGATGTGAGGCAATAACTTTTCATCCAACAGTCCACAAGTTCGTACTAAGAACACCATTGTGATATCCCATAAGAACTCAGTATGAACATAGACTGTAAAAGTGGTGCAGACGCTTAGGTACATCACTAACAAACTAAACCTTGTTAAAAACATAAGTATTACTTGATAATTCAGCCAACCAATAATAGAAAATCCTCTTGAATAACAAGAAAAGTTCACAACATTCCTTAGGACACATGTTGTCCAAATTTCCAACACAAGCATAACTAGCATATACCTCTTGTTTGTCATGGGATAAGTATAAAAAAACATGGATATTTTCACTTATCTTAGCCTTCAAGACTAAGGTTTCCTTCAAAAATCCTAGAGGGCTATATCGGCTTCCTTGTGAAGTGAAGAGGAAAAAAAGTGTCTTCAGGAAGTTGAAAATTTGTTCCAAAGTGAAATGACTTAAGAGGCTGTTTTGAGCCCTTTTTAAAGAGTCTCATTGGCCAAATTTCTTTTGAACTTTTGACCACATATTAACACATATTAATAACCTTATGATGCAGTAGCTTGGCCCTTACACTTGGGCCTAAATGAGTCTCAAAGTTGATGGGCCTTGGATGTCTATTTTCCAAATTTTTCTTCACTTAATTTGGGCCCAATTAGTCAAGTGGGTTGTGATGTACTTGGGACCTTTTATTATTCATCTTGGTCTATATGTATTTTCCATTAATAATGTTAAAACATGGGTTAACGTTACACCCTTAACACGGACTTTATTCATAATAAGAATTGGACAAATTCGATGTTGGTCCTTGTCTCCATTTAGCTAGCAATTTAAGATAAGCAAGTAGGTGACTCACCTGCTAGCTTTCTAAGTCCTACAAGCGTCTCAATTCTCTCACTTTATTTAGGGTCGTGATCTCTTGAATTTGACATAAAATGTATTTACACTCGACCCTCTTCAGCGTTAGAGATACATATCGCCCTCTAATTTGAGATTCAAGCACTTTTTAAAAATGGGCGCTAATTTGACAAAACCATATCATGTTTCATTTGCATAGTACTAGTATTGTAAGATGTGTGGTATTATATCCTCCCCCCGTAGAAACATTCATCCTCGAATGTTAGCACCATTGGATAGCTTAACCAAGTTCAAATCTTTATTTACACAAACTTTTGACAACACACTAAGTATTAAATCACACGTACCTATTAGTGTCCTAATTCTGCATGATGGACTTCCTCTTTAGCTTCAAATAAATAAGAGTATTTTAATTTCATCGCATCCTCGGCCTCCCATGTCATTTCTTCTGCTTGCGGGTTCCTTCTAAGTACCTTTACTGAAGTTATTTCTTTATTCCTTAGCTTCTTAACTTGACAATCTAAAATAGTAATAGGTACCTCTCTATATGTGAGTTCTTCTGTAACCTACATATCCTCAATAGGAGTGATACGGGATGGGTCACCTATGCATTTTCAAAGCATTTAGACATGAAAAACTTGATGAACCATTGAAAGCTCTTGGGGTAACTCTAGTTCATATGCAACCTGTCCAAACCTCTTAATAATTTTATATGGCCCTATGTAATGCGGGCTCAGTTTTCCTTTCTTACCAAATCTCATAACTCTTTTCATTGGAGACACCTTTAAAAATACCCAATCCCTTACTGAGAATTCTAGTCCTCTCCTTCTAGCGTCCTCATATGATATGTGCCATCTTTAGGCTATTTCTAGTCACTGTTGTATTACCTTAACTTTTTCCATGGTTTGCTGTACTAGATCTGGCCCAAGTAAGGTGGTTTTACCCACTTTAAACCATCCAATCGGCGACCTACATGTCCTTCCATACAAAGCTTCATAAGGTGCCATCTTAATATTCGAGTGGTAGCTATTACTATAGGTAAATTAAATAAGTGGTAAATGTTCCACCCAACTACCTTTAAAGTCCAATGCACAAACTCGCAACATATCTTAAAAATGTTTGAATGGTGCGTTCTGCTTGACTGTCCGTTTGAGGGTGGAAAGTTATACTCAAATTCACTTGTGTCCCTAAACTCCTTTGGAAGGACTTCCAAAACTTTGGACTGAATTGAGCTCCTCGGTCAGATTTAATGGAGATTGGGACTCCATATAGCTTGACTAGCTCTTTGAGGTATAGCTTGCATACTCTTCAGCTGTATAATCACTCCTGACTAGCAAGTAGTGTGCTGACTTTGTGAGTCTGTCAACTATTACCCATATAGAGTCAAACTTCTGAAATGAATGAGGCAAACTGGTAACAAAATCTATATTGATCATATCCCACTTCCATGTTGGAAGCTCTATACATTGCATCTAACCTCCTGGCTATTGGTGTTCTACTTTCACTTGTTGGCAATTTGGACATTGATCCATACATTCTGCAAGGTCCTTTTTTATGCCTCCCCACTAAAACATTCCCTTCAGGTCATGGTACATCTTAGTTGATCCTAGATGGATGGAATATTGAGAATGATAGGCTTCTTCCATTATCCTCTTTCTTAATCCATTAATATCAAGCACACATAATCTATTTTGGCAGTAAAGTACTCTATTTTGTGTAAGGTCAAAGCCCTTTATCGTACCCTGACTCACCTTGTCCTTAAGTCGTTGTAAAACAGGATCCTCGAACTATTTTTCTTTCACCTTCATTACCAATGAAGACGCTACTGCATTATGTACAATAACCCCTTCCTTTGGAGTTTCAAAAAGGCGAACTCCCAAATTTTCTAGTTGGCGTAGATCCTTGCCACTCCTTGACTTACCATGGCTTGATCACTAGTATTCATGATTGCTTACGACTCAGAGCATCGACTACCACATTTACCTTCCCCGGGTGGTAAAGTATATCAACGTTATAATCCTTTATCAGCTCTATCCATCTCCGTTGTCTTAAGTTTAGGTCTTTCTGCTTAAAGATGTATTGTAGGCTCTTATGATCAATATATATGTCAACGTGAACCCCATACAAATAGTGGCTCCATATTTTCAAAGCAAACACAATCGCTGCTAGCTCAAGATCATGTGTTGCATAGTTTTTCTCATGTGGTCATAGTTGTCTAGATGCATAAGCAATTACCCTACCATGCTATGTCATTACACACCCTAAGCCAACTTCTGAAGTATCACAATACACTGTATACCCCTTGGTGCTTTCTGGAAGTACTAGCATAGGTGCAGAAATAAACTTATTTTTGAGCTCCTGGAAGCTCCTTTCACATGCATCATTCCATTGGAACTTGGTTTCCTTATGTGTCAACTTTGTTAGAGGTGCAGAAATAGAAGAAAAACTTTTAACAAACCTTCTGTAATACTCTGCCGACCCTAGAAAGCTTCGAACTTCCGTGGGTGTCGTTGGTCTTGGCCAATCTTTCACAGCCTTTGTGAATCAACTCTTATTCCCTCATCTGACACAATATGACCCAAGAATGCTACTGAGTTTAGCCAAAATTCATATTTAGAGAATTTGGCATACAACTTTCTATCACGAAGAACCTGTAACACTTGTCGCAAGTGATTTGCATGGTCCTCTTCTTATCTTGAATATACCAAAATGTCTTTTATAAATACTATCACGAACATATCCAAGAATGGCTTGAATGTCCTATTCATCATATACATAAAAATTGTTAGTGCATTCATTAGCCAAAATGACATAACAAGAAATTTAAAGTGACCATAGCGTGTTCTGAAAGAAGTCTTAGGTATATCTTTCTCCTTCACCCTCACTTGGTGATACTCGGATCTCAAATCAATTTTTGAAAAGCATTTGTCCCCCTGAAACTGATCAAATAAATCAACAATCCTAAGAAGGGGGTATTTATTCCTAATTGTCACCCTATTTAATTATCGATAGTCGATACACTTCTCAAAGTACCATCCTTTTTGCATATAAATAACACTGGTGCACCACAAGGGGACATACTAGGTCTTATTAAAACCTTTTCAAATAAGTCTTTTAACTGCTCTTTTAATTCACACAATTTTACTGGGGCCATTCTCTATAGAGGGATGGAAATAGGTTGAGTGCCTGGAAGTAAGTCAATACCAAAATCTATTTCTCATTCTGGAGGTAAGCATGGAAGTTCTTCAAGGAATACATCAACGAATTCATTCACTATTGGAACTGATTGAAGAGTTGGCAATTCTACCTCCAAATCCCTTACTCTAACTAAATGACATATATTCCCCTTAGATATTATCTTTCTTGCCTTAAAATAAGAGATAAAGTTACCCTTTGGCGCCCCAACATTGCCTTCCCATTCAAGAACTGCCTCATTTGGAAAGTGGAAGTATACTCTCTTAGTTTAGCAAGCCACAGTGGCATAGCAAGAAGCTAACCAATCCATGCCCATTATAACATCGAATTCCACCATTTTTAGCTCAATAATGTCAGTCAATGTGTCACGGTCACAAAAAATTACTACACTGTCATAATAAACCCTTCTAGCTATAATAGATTCACCGGTTGGTGTGAACACTTCAAATGGTTTCTTCAATGATTTAGGTGTTCTCTTAAGCTTCCCAGAAACTAGTGGGGTAATTTATTATGGTGTAGAACCAAGGTCAATTAATATGTATACATTATGTGAAAAGATGGACAATATACCTGTGACCACATCAGGTTAAGCTTCCAAATTCTGCTGACTCCCCAGAGCATAAGTGCGATTCTAGACTCTGCTAGAGCTAGCTGCCCCTCTAACACCTTTACCACAACCCATAGGTGTTTGTTGACCCCTACCTAATGGAGGAACTCACGATGATAATGCAAAATCTGACCTAGTAGATTGTGCTATATCACCCATATGCCTCCTCGAGCAATCTCTCATCATATGCCCTGGTACACTACACCAATAACAAGCATCTATCCCAACACTACATATACTGAATGACTTCTTCCACACTGTTTACAAGGTTGCGTAGGGGTCCTTTGCTGGCCTACTGAATATCTCGTTGCCCGCGGGCCTTGCCCTTCACTTATTGGATCAAACTGATTTCTCCTAGACCCTTGAAGTTGTGGTGGAGCACTGGCTACAGAGTAAGAGGATGATGGCCTAGGTCTATTAGAAAACCGAGGCATAAGCACACCTTGGGGTGGTGTAAACTGCCGCGTAGACTAGGCCCTCTTGGACTTCGCCCTTTCTAACTCTTATGTCCTTCTCCTCTGCCTCTGATCCTCCAATTTCTGAGCAAAAGCTTGCATTCTCGCTATATCCATGTCTTTGTTCAAGGAAGCAATGGTACAGTCTCTGACCAGATACGTATCCAATCTATCCACATGTTGATGAACTCTATCTGCCATAGTAGCAACTATATTAGGAGCATACCTGGCTAGGGAATTAAATTGAAGGTTATGTATGGGCCTTTCAGATCTCTAATAGCCAGCAATGGTCAAGAAATGCCTCTTTGAACACCTTCCAGGTAGTTAAGGGTGCATCTATACCCTTAGATTTCTTCCAAGATTCATACCATAATATAGCCACACCCTTCAACCTATATGTCACTAACTCGACAACTTCTGTATCACTCACATGCATAACATCTAAAGTGAAATGAATCTGATCAATAAAGTCTTGGGGGTCCTCATTAGGATCTGACCTAGTGAAGGATGGAGGGTCCAAATTAAGGAAGTCACGTATCCCTGTGCCAGCTGCCCTATTCGTACCACCTACACCTATAACTAGACCTTCCTATCTTTGACCATGGCCAGCAACTATAAAAGTCAATAGTTGGACTATATTTCTTAAATCCATCACAGTATATCGATATGCGGTTCTGGGGGATTTTCACTACTTTCGGATTCATCAGGAGCTGGAGGTGTTTGAGATGTCTGTGATAAAGACTCATCTTGAGCCTTATTTCATTATCTCACCTAATTGGGTATACCAACCACCACTTCTACTCCCTTTCCTTTACCTTTATTTTGCTTGGTCTCTGGCATACTTGTTGTATAAAAAAATTTAAGAGTTAGACATAATGCACCTATTACACTTGGCTCTATGGCATGATCTAAAGAATAAAAAGAAAGTAACAACTCCTAAATGCCACATATCCTCCTTCTTATAAATGTGATGCATAACACATCGATAAACAAGACTCTACATAGATACGGCTTTGTAGACTCCCTAGGATGACCTGCTCTTATACCACTTCTGTCATGCCGAAAATCCCATTAAGGCAGACTAGCACCCATTGTCGATAAGACCCGGGAGAATCAACCTATATCTATATGCTTTTTATACATTATAAAGGATTCCTATGTTCAATATACCTTTAAGAAAGTAAACAGTGATACAAACCAAAAGGAGATGCATATGGCTAGGCCATTGGGGCCACGGTGTATAAAGTACGAGACATAACCACACTTTAATTTACAGTCTACAAAGCCTCTAGAAAAGGAAAAGTATTTGATAAGGGTCCGGACAGGCCCCGCCTAGACTAACTATATCATACAAAAATATAAGCTCTAGACACACAAAGCTTTGAAGCAACCTAGAGCTTGATAACAGCAGCTGAAAATCCTGTACTCCTACTAGGGAGATGTACTAGCACCTGTACCTGCAGCATGAAATGCAGGTCCTCGATAAAGGACATCAGTAAGAGATAATGTACTGAATATGTAAGGTAGGAAATAATGTATATGAAGTAACAACTCAAATGAAACTATATACTGGTGTAGGATAAGAGTCCACCCTTAGTTACACTATGGGATCATGTACTTTATGTTCTTTTTATTACTTTACCTTTACTGTAGAATCTGTGCACATCATGTAATACAAATGACCAATTGATCAGTGGTAAATCTATATCGGGATCGGCCTTAGCTAGGCTTTTCAATTAACTCCTTGGGCTACCCCCCGTGATAAGATGGACCCAAGCTAGGTGATTCTTCCACCCCTCGGGTTACCACCTATCAACAAGCATTATACTTTACTTTATCTTTCAATTACCTTTGAGATGATTCTTTTGGTGGTCGTAATATTGGATCCATAGGACTGTAGATACAACATATGACATGTAAATAGTCACAAAAGATAACACAATAATGAAAGGAGTAGGTTACATAAATAATGAATTGCATAGGAGGTAGAACAATACATGAACTTTATTTAGTAGAACGAATTCGTGTATCTTGATATCCTAGTATGTATGTAGATTTTAAGGTGACTATGTATGGGAGTATATGAACATGTGAAAGAGTTTAGACTCAGTTAATAGTTGTGTCGGAATTGATAAGTGCCTTTATGTGCCAAGGAGGGATCTATGTTTCATGCCGAATAATACGAAATCAAGTAGCTTTCATACCTCGTTGTACGACCTCGCTATTACCTCGATATAACCTTCTCTACCTCCAAATATTTATCTAAAACATAGTATGTGATAAAACTAGCATATCCAATAGATATATCTTGGTAGCCCAATCTCATATAAAACAACAAATGAGCAGCAAGCGGATAATTATAACCCGAGAGTATTCTTTCAACCTTTCCACCCCTACTCATATTTTCTAATACACATACTTATATACATATCACGTGCATCCTGTCTTCGTGCCACAACAGTCTTACAACAGCCCAAAAAGCACAACTCATAACAATTCTATACAACATATAAATAGGCGGCACAACGTTACACCCATTCGCTATAATTCGACGTCCACAATCCCGAACCTATTTCAACTTTACCCAAACTGTCCTCAACACATATATACATAAAACCAACCTTAAAACAGTCTTAGAATAGTACCAAAGTAGTCATGAAGGATGTGAGGCAATAGCCTTCCATCCATCAGCCCACAAGTTCGTAGTAAGAATACAATTTTGAAATCCCATAAGAACTCACTTTCGCCAGACTGTAAAAGCAGTGCAGTAGCTTAATTACATCACTAACAAATGAAGTCTTTTTAAAAACATAAGTATTACTTCATAATTTAGTCAACCAAGAAGAGAAAATCCTCTGAAATTACAAGAAAAGTTCACAACAATCCTTAGGACACATGCTGTCCAAATTTCCAGCACAAGCATAACTAGCATATACTTCTTGTTTGTCATGGGTAAGTATAAAAAATACATAGATATTTTCACTTACCTTAGCCTTCAAGATTAAGGTTTCCTTCAAGAACCCTAGAGGGTTGTGTTGGCTGCCTTGTGAAGTAAAGAGAATAAATGAGTCTTTAGGAAGCTGAAAATTTGTTCCAAACTGAAATGATTTAAGGGGCTATTTTGAGCCCTTTTTAAAGAGTCTCTTTGGACGACTTTCTTTTAAACTTTTGACCAAATATTAACACATATTAATAACCTTGTGATGTAGCATCTTGGCCCTTACACTTGGGCCTAAATGGGTCTCAAAGTTGATGGGCCTTGGCTGCCCATTTTCCAAATTTCTCTTCACTTAGTTTGCACCGAAATAGTCAAGTGGATTGTGATGTACTTGGGCCCTATTATTATTCATCTTGTGTTATAAGTATTGTACATTTATGATAGTAAAACACAGGCTAAAGTTACACCCTTAACAAAGACTTTATTCATAATCGAAATTCGACAAATTCGATATCGGTCCTCGTCTCCGTTTAGCTAGCAATTTAAGCTAAGCAAGTAGGTGACTCACCTGCTAGCTTTCTAAGTCCTACAAGCACCTCAATTCTCTCACTTTATTTAGGGTCATGATCTCCTGAATTTGACATAAAACTTATTTACACTCGACCCTCTTCAGCGTTAGACATACATATCGCCCTCTAATTTGAAATTCAAGAACTTTTTAAAAATGGGCGCTAATTTGACCAAACCATATCATGTTTCATTTGCATAGTACTAGCATTGTAAGATGTGGGTTGTTACACTTGATTATCATATAATCCATCATAATATCAAACCCCAACAATATTTTGGCATAAAACATTATTTCTTGTAAAACCCATATAGAGGATATATTTATAATGCATAATAATATCATCATAAACAAGAGTTCATAAATAAACATAAAGATTCATAAATTCCATATAGTAGGAGAAGAGGAATAGTTGGACTTGTGGGAAGGAAGGTTTACACAATCAGACCCACATACCTAACCCTTGGAATTCTTGAAGAAAGATTTGTTGAAGGCTTGAAGTTTGACTTAGGTTCTTGAAATTCCAAATGTGCTCTTGAAATTGAATGGGGGAACTACGAGGTGAATTGAGAGAATTTTGAGAGGGTTTTAAGGGTTTTAGAATTGAAAAATGGCTAAGGAAGGGAGTTTTCATATTTAAATGGGCACTAGGTTTTTACCTAAATGTCCTTGGACGAAACAAGAAAATAGGAAAAAAATTGTACCAATCCACGCCCAAGCCATGTCGCGCCTGGGGTGCAGATGCACACTGTTTTGTGCCCCCGTTATGAAAATCACTTTTCACTATAAGTCTTCTAAAATTCAGGGACTATCTTTTTTCCACAAAATTTTGCCTCCTGAACAAGAATATGAAGTCAAATTTTTGAAATCATGCACAGATTTTGAGATATTCGAGAAATACACTTATAGGGAATTTCGAAGAACATGACAGGTGTTACACTTGGATTAACAAGTCTTACCTCTAAGGCAATAGTTATAGAGTATCTCATAAAATAAAACATAATATTATATTGTCAAGTCTTGCCCATGGAGCTTAACTTGTTACTTCAAACTCCTTGAGTTAAGAGGTAAGAGTTATATATATGATAAATCAAGACTCAATGTAATAGTGTCAAGTCTCTCAATCAGATGTAACTTTTGAAGTTTTTCATTTATGTCTTACCTCTAAGCCAAGAGTTACGGAGTATCTCATAAATCAAGCTATAATGTAGCAGTGTTTATTCTTGTGAGGCTTAACTTGTTGTTTGGAAGTCCTAGTAGTAACAAATCTTATCTCTGGGGTAATAGTTATAGAGTATCTCAGAAATTAAAAGACTATGTTATATCATCATGTATTGGATATGGGGATTAACTTGTTGTTATGAAGTCCTTGGGCTGAGAGGCAAGATTTATCGAACGTATGATAAATCAAGATCCAATTCAGTGGTATTAAGTTTTTCCATAGGGCGTAACTTGTGAAATTCTTGGTCTATGTCTTCCTTTTAAGTCAAAAATTATACAGCATCTCAAAAATCAATACATAATGTGGTAATGTTCATTCTTGCCCATGAGGTTTGGCTTATTATTTAGAAGTCCTTGGATTAACAAGTCTTACCTCTAGGGCAATAGTTATAGAGTATCTCATAAATCAAAACAAAATCATATCAAGTCTTTCCCATGGCTTAACATGTTGTTTTGAAGTCCTTGGACTAAGAGACAAAAGTTATATATATGATAAATCAAAACATAATATAGTTGTCAAGTCATGCCCATGAGCTTAAGTTGTGAAGTTCTTGGTCCAAGTCTTGCCTCTAAGGTAAGAGTTCTAGAGCATCTAATAAATAAAGGCATAATGTGATAGTGTGAAACCTTGCCCTTGAATCTTAACTTGTTGTTTGGATGTCCTTGGGCCAAGAGGCAAAAGTTATAGAGTATTTCGTAAAATTTCAAACCATATATTATTTAAAATAATAAATATGAAAAAAGAAAATTATCTTGCATCTTGGCACTTGAATTTAGAAATCATTTTATTTAAAAGAAATACAAAATATATAAAATAAATATTATTTATAGTTCCATAATTTCTTTTAAAAAAAAACATAAGAAAAAAATGAAAGGAAAAACACAAGAGAAAAGAAAGAAGAAAAAGAAATAAAATACGTAATAAAAATGAAAAAAAAGTGTAAGAAGAAAAGTGAGAAATAAAGGGAGGGAGCCGAGAGAAAAGAAAAAAATATAACTTTTTTTAGTTCTATTTAATTATAATAATATAAATTTTTTAAATTTTGTTAGATATGATAGGTAATTTTATCCAAGGAATTTTTATCAAATAAATTAAAAATATATTTGCAATATATTTTTTATGAGGAATAAAATATTAAGACCGTTCCTTACGAGGGACGTTTTTGAACTTAACCCTTTTATGATTTCCTAATCTATTGTCGTGAAAAACTGTGGAATGAAAAAGCTATGAATTTCCATTCCAATAACTATGCCACGGAAAACCTCTTATTACTATTTTTAATGCAAATTAGGAAGTGTCCCAACAATTAGCAACAAGTAAGGAAAGATATCCAAATCAAACATGAATTCTGCAAAAGTTTCCTAGTTTTTTTTGGTTACTTTTCTTTTACGATTTATCATGTTACATATTTCAAACAAGGAAGAATTTATTATATAAAATTTGGTTGACTTAGATATTACTTTCGTTGTTTCAAATTAATTGAAATTTATTAGATTTTTTTCGATGTTAAAAATATTTGAATTATTCAAATTTTAAGGTGAATGAATGTTTGCAATTTTTTTAATATTTGCACTTTCATTTATTGAACTTTTAAATTTTCTCGAAGATAAATTACACTACATATTTATAATTTTACAAAAGACAATAGTGAAAAGTATGGTGTAAATTTTTTATTTCAATAATTTTTCTTAATATATATGCACTACCTCGCAAATTCAATTAAAATAAGAATTTTTAGTCGGCAAAAAGTTTACATACGTATCCAGTGGCTTTAATAAAAGAAATTGTCATTTGATTTGTCTATTTTCATGATGCTGACTTCTTAATCAACTACACAGTAATAAAATATTGATAATATTATAATGGACAGTATTTTCTAATTACTGTTAGTGTAAAATAAGATTACGTTTTCATTGATAATACTTGTTAATACCATGTACAAGCTGAACCTATGTAACTAAGGAAACCTATTTTTGACATTTAATTAAAAATAATATAGTTAAGAAAATATATCTCTATGATTGTGAAAATGTTCAGCTTGGCCAACAAGTCAAGAAAAATAATTGTTGCATGTTTTACTTGAAGAAGCCGAACAGTGTCACTAGTTGTAGCCATGGCTCTATATTCTGCTTCAGTAGAGGAATGAGACACCACTGTTTGGTGGTGGAATAGATAACAGCATTCAATTGCTGGTATCCAAGAGAAAGCAAACAAGCAGTGAATTTATTATATCAATTTCAAGATGCTTAACAAAGGCCATATTGTAGTACACAGACTCTTTGCTCCCTTTTTTGGTATAATCTTGTGGAATCTTCATCTAAACTTTTCCATGAAACTCTCCATGTAGAAAAGTATTGTTGACAGATAATTGATGGAGTTCCCAATTTCAAATCGTAGCAATCGTTGGACAGTGACAAGTTTTGCAACAGGTGCAAATGTTTTATCAAAATCAATCCCTTCAACCTAAGCATATCCTTTTTGTACCAAGCACGTCATTCAACTGAGCAAAAGAACGGGGCAAAACATAATCATACCCTGACAACTTGTTGCAAACATTAACTAGCTGCAAGGTTAGTAGTGTTATACTTCATTTTAACTGAACGTCAAATAATATACACCATATTGATGATTCCTAACTTGTTTAACTTAACAAGTCGTCACCTAATTGTTTTTAAGCTAAATTAGAATACCTAAATGATTAATTAATGTAATACTAAAATTTAACTCTATTTGTTAAAAATATCTACAAGATAAATATACACAAAATATTTTCCTTCCAAATATACATTATAAAAATATCTACAAGATATATTTAACACTATTTTAATGATCTATTTTACCTATGTGTTTTACACAGTAGTCGTAGTTATTCTAGAAGGAAGGGATAAAGCACCTTTTAGGATCTTTTATAAACCGTTAACGGACAAACCTTAGGTTAATACAAAAGATTTAAAAAAAAAAAGTATACATCTGAAAAGTTTAGAAAAATATTTGTATCTATTATAGCTAGATTTAAATTAGTCTTTGAATGGTAATCGGGAGAAAATGACTTTTAGGAAAAAAAAATCAATTTAAATTTAATTTAATTTAGGGAAAAAAACAATTTAATTAGTTATCTAAATTAACTTCATCAGTCTTGAAAAATTAATTTAAAAGTAAAAGACAATTTAAGCTTCTATATTTTCTAAATTTTATCAAAATTGGTTAAGTATGAAATTTTTAATTATTAAGACAAATACTTGGATATTTTAAATGGGTGAAATTTGTGAAAAAACTTAACTAGAAATAAAGACTTGAAAAAAATGAATATTTTAATATCTAAGTTATAATAAATAACTTAACGATTTAAAACATCAACATTTATTAAGACTTAACATAAAAGTGACTTGAAATTTAAAAGAAAATATTTTAGGAGAAAATTGACAACTTGACCATTTTTGGAAAAAAATGGAATTTTCAAAAATTATTAAGTAAATAAAATAGAATAAATTATATAAATGTCAAATTGTTTAGTTATAATTCCTATTATTCCTGACTCTTGCATAAACTACTAAACGTTCCTACTTTTTGTGTGTATGATGATACCTGTAATTAGTCTTTAATAAAATTGATTGAGATCAAATCCGTTACGCTAAATATGGGAAAAATATTGTCAATTACCCATGATCCCTTAATTAACGCTGATCGTTTAGGCTATTTAAGATCACTCCCATCAAATACGTAATAGTCAGTTAGGTTTAAAAGTTCTTAAAAAATCATTGAACAACATTGTTGAATTTTTTCAATTTCTTCTCTCATCTATGAAAAAAAAGAAAAAAGTTTCGGATATGAATCTAGGAATTGAACATATTGTATAGTCGATACAAGAGCGATGGACTTGTTGTAGGAGCCAATGTATCATTTTTTAACCTCAGAACTATGCTAGCTGTTGAGTTGGGTATCAATGAATGACGAAAAAAAATAAAGATTTGACACGTTGTTGAAGGTAATTCGCCTCCTATTTTAATCGGGAATGACATGGGTGTTAAGTTGTATGTTGAAATTAAGAAGGAGTCAGAATTTGGAATTTACCCTTTGTGCGTAGATACAATATATTTGAATGCAGTGGATAGCTTGGTTTTTGATGCTTCAACAGGGATGGTCGAAGTAGATTGCACGATTTCTAGTTATCAATGAAAACTATCTCATACTGGAAAGATGTAGTCCTACAATGGCTTTTCAGTCTTCCAATATCTGATTGATTTCTCCGTGTATAGAATTTTAGTTCTCCCTATATTTTCAATCTACCCGTTATGCATTGATACCTTTGATATGAGTCTTGTTGATATGCAATCGTTTGGTGTTGTAAATGGGTCAACTGTTTTGTTCTGAGGTATCACAACATGATATAGATTTTATTCAATCATTTTCAATTTACTCGTAATGCACTAACATCTTTAATATGAATCTTGTTGATACGCAATCGTTTGATGTTGTAAATAGGTCAATTGTTTTATGATGAGGTATCAAAACTTTATGCCCAAAGTCCCATTAAGCGGACTGACACTCGTTGTCGATAAGGCTCGGGAGAATCAACCTGTATCCATGCACTTTCTACACATATTACAAGGGGTTTCCACATTCGGCATGCATTCAAGAAGGTAGACAATAATAATAAACCAAAAGGGAATGCATATGACTAGGCCATTGGAGCCACAATTTATAAAATATGAGACATGACCACACTATAATTTACATTGTTTAAAAGCCTCTAGATAAGGAACAGTATCAAATAAGGGTCAGGACAGACATTCCCTCATGATTAACTATATAATACAATATATAAGCTCTAGACACACAAAGCCTCGAAGTAACCTGGAGTCAGTAACAGCAGTTAGATATCCTGTACTCCTACTAGGATGATCTGCTAGTGCCTATACTGCAGTATGAAATGCAGTCCCCCTTAAGAGACGTCAGTATGAGATAGTGTACTGAATATGTAAGGCAAGAAGTACTATACATGAAATAACAACTCAAATGAAATCATGTACTGGTGTAAGGATAATAGACCACCTTTAGTCATACTGTGGAATCATGTACTTTATGTCCTTTTTATTAGTTTACCTTTCTTTACTGTATAATTTTCGCACAACATGTAATACAAATGATCGACTAATCAGTGGTAAATCAATATCGGGATCGACCCATGCTAGGCTTTCCTTTCACCCTTGGGATAACCCCCGTAATGGGATCGGCCCATGCTAGGTGATTCTTCCACCCCTAGGGCTACCACTCATCAATAAACAACTTACTTTATCTTTCAATTATTTTTGAGATGACTCTTTTGGGTGGTCATAATATTGGAGTTGTAGGACCATAGATATAGCACGTGACATGTAAAGAACTATACAAGACAATACCACAATGAAAAAAATAAGTTATACGAATAATGAAATACATAGGAGATGAAATAACTCATGAACTTTATTTAGCAGCAAGAACCCATGTATCTTGTATCCAAGTATGTATGCATATTTGAAGTGACTATGTATTAGAGCATATGAATATGTAAAAGGATGGAGACACAGTTGTTTGTTATGTTAGAGTTGGTAAGTACCTCTATGTACCAGGAAAGAATCTCAATTTCATACCAATGTAATACAAAATCGAGTAGCCTTATATACCTCGTTGTACCACCTAGCCATTACCTCAAAATAACGTTCCTATCCTACAAATATTTATCTACAGTATAGCAGGTAATAAAATTAGTGTTGGCAGCCAATAGATACATCTTGGCAGCCCAATCTCATAAAAAACAACACAAGGGTAGCAAGAGTGTAATTATCAACCTGCGTGAATTCTTTCAATCTTTCTGCCCCTAAGCATATTTTCTAATACACATTCTCATATATGTATCATGTGCAACTTGTTTTAATGTTGTTACTGTCTCATAACAGTCTATAAGGTACAACACATAACAATTCGATATAACATACAAGGTAACGTAACAGTACGTCCCTTCACTACATTTCAATGTCAATAATCCCAAACCTGTTCCAACTTCAACCAAGCAGTTCCCACCATATTTATACATAATAATAGTCCCAAAATAATCTAAAATAATTCTCAAAATAGGTGAAGAAAGTAAGATCATAGTCCTCAATCAATCAGCCCACAATTTCTACTAACAACACATTTAGGATAACACAATAAACCCGATTGTTTACATAGAACAAAATAGTGAAGCAACCTTTCTACATCATTAAAGAAATAAAACTCATTAAGAACAGAAACCTCGCTTCATAATCAATTCAACCAAGAAGAGAAAAGATCCCAAATAAACAAGAAAAGTGTACAACAATCTTTCGAATGCATGTTGTCCGAAAATTCCAGCACAAGTATAATCAGCCTATTCCTCTTGTTTTTCATGAAAAACTATACTAAACACACAAGTATTTTTACTTAACTTTACCTTTAAGGTTGAGAGATTCTTTAAAATCTCTAAAAGTACCTTGTGGTGGCTTTGTAAAGCTAAGAAAGTGTAGGGAGAAAGATTTGTGAAAATAGATTTTTTTTTCCAAGTTTAATATGACTCAAAAGTGCTTCTTGTAGGCCCTTTTAAATAAATAATTTGGCCAACTTTCTCTTGAATTTCTAGCCTTATTTTATCGAGGTGGTGACGTAGCAGCTTGGCCTTTTCACTTGGGCCTAAATGGGTTACAAATTGATGGACCTTGGCTTCCCATTTTTCCCCTTTCTCCTTACTTAGATTGGGCCCAAATCATTAAGTAAGTTGTGATGTACTTGGTCCTTTTTTTTATTCTTCTTCGGGTGAACATATTGTCCATTTACGAAGCTAAAACATAGGCTAAAGTCACACCCTTAACCCGGACTTTATTCATTATCGGACTTGGATAGATTCGGCATCGAGCCGTGTCTCCGTCTAGATAGAAAATTTAAGCTAAGCAAGTAGGTGACTCATCTGCTAGCTTCTTAAGTTTTACAAGCACCTCACTTCTTTCACTTCATTTAAAGTCGTGATCTCCTCAATTTGACTTAAAACTTGTATTCAACCAATTTATACATTAGACGTACATATCATCCTCTAATTTGAGATTCAAGAACTTTTAAAAATGGGTGCTAATATGACCAAGCCATATCATGTTTCATGTACATAGGACTAGTACATGTAGGATGTGGAGTGTTACATTCTCCCCTCCCCAGGAACATTCATCTTTGAATATTAGCATAATTAGATAGCTTAACTATGTTCAAACCTGTACTTAAATAAACTTTTGACAATATAACAAGTACTCAAACACACACATATCTATTAATGCCCCAACTTTGCATGTTGCACTTCCTCTTTAGCATTAAATAAGTAAGGGTACTTTGATTTCATCGCTTCCTCAGCCTCCCATGTTATCTCTTCTACTTGATGGTTCCTCCAAAGTACTTTTACTTAAACTATTTCTTCATTCCTTAGATTCTTAGCTTGACGATCTAGAATAACAATAGGTACCTCTTCATAGGTGAGATCTTCTATAACCTGCACATCTTCAATAGAAGTGATACGGGATGGGTCATCTATGCATTTTTGAAGTATTGAGACATGAAAACCTGGATGAATCATTGAAAGCTCTTGGGCTAGCTCTAATTCATATGCAACCTGCCCGAACCTCTTAATAATTTTATATAGCCCTATGTAACTGTCACGCCCCAAAGTCTGGTTAGGGCGGACTGGCACCCATTGCCGATAAGGCTCGGGAGAACCAACTTATATCTAA
>JAOTQR010009023.1:0-18296 GCA_025774065.1 Solanum ossicruentum
AGGGACGAACCCGATACAGTTTCACCACTGATCAGTTGGTCATTTGTATTACAGCTGTGCATAGATTTTACAGTAAAGGTAAAGTAAAATAAATAACATAATGTACATGATCCCACATATAACTAACGGTGGTCTCTTATGCTACACCCGTGTACAGTTTCACTTAAGTTGTTATATCATATACAATGTTTCCTGCCTTACATACTCAGTACATTATCTCGTACTAACGTCCCTTACAGGGGACCTGCATTTCATGTTACAGGTACAGGTGCTAGTAGATCTCCCCAATAGGAGTACAGGATATTCAGCTGCTATCACCAAGCTCCAGGTTACTTTGGGGCTTTGTATATGTCTAGAGATTACATATTTTTATCGCACAGTTTGTTGAGGTGGGGCCTGTCCCGATCCTTATCAGATGTTTTCCTTTATTTAGAGGCTTTGTAGGCTATGTAAAGCAAAGTGAAGTTATGTCTCGTACCATAGACACTGGGACTCCAACGGCCTAGTAATATGCATTTCTTTTTGGGCTTGTTATCACTGGTTATCTTATTAAAGTCATGTCAAACGTAGAAACCCCTCATAGTATGTACGAAAAATGTGTAGACACAAGTTGGTTCTCCCGAGCCTTATCGGCAACGGGTGCCAGTCCGCCCTAACTGGACTTTGGGGCGTGACAATGCAAAAGCAATATCCCTATCTCTTCAATTTCACTCAAGCTTAAGGCACTACCTTAAGTCCCCTATATGATATCAAGTCTTAAGTTTTTGCCCTTATGTCATTTGCATGCATTCATATTTATATTGACAAGTTAATGATGATTTTGACACTTATGTTGAGATTTTCGAAATGAGGTTTTATTACATTATTGCATTCATGTGTTGGGATGAAATTATCTTAATTACTTCTCATATATACATATGTTTGAAATCCTGGGACGAATGTTCCCAACAGGGAGATATGGAAACGCTTAAAAGAAAAGTGCTCGAAAATGTGCCTTGGGAATGCCCATAATCAAATTTTCATATATCTCAAAATCCGTTTGTGATATCAAAAGTTTGACTGCATATTCTTGATCATGGGGCAAAATTAAGTGGGAAATGGGTATAACCCTGATTTTAGAGCATCCATATCAAAATTTGATTCGCCAAAGTTGGCGAAAAATAAAATCAATTTGCGCACCTAGCGCAACGCAGCCAAGGCCCGGACCAGTACATTTTGTTGCCTTTTTTATTTTGGTCCAAGGCCTTGGGGTCTTGGGCCTAAGCCTTCCTATGCATAAAAACACCTATACTCAGTCATGTTTTCAGTCCCATATCATTTAAGACATTCCCCAAAACCCTCTCTAACACTTAGAAAAATATTTCACCCAACTTTAAGTGTCTCAAACTCAATCCGAATCTCAAAAAATTCATTCAAGCTTTAAGTTCTCATTCAAATCTTCTTCAAGGAAATCCCCAAAGTTGATATATGTGGGTTTCAATCTTTGGGACCTTTCGCCTATGCTGCCCAAGTTTCTTTTTTATATAAATTACATGTTTTCAAGTTGAATTATCTATGGGTATCTCTTACTATGGAGTTGATTATAAACTATGTTGAGGTTTCATGAAATGTGGACTGTTTAAGCATATTTCGAGCTATGAATCTACAATCTATTATGATATTTGATGAGGGGGTCCAATGTATCTTACATGAGGTTGTTATTAAGTGTTTGTGGATTGATTTACATTAAGTTTTCTCACATGATTTCACTCTTAAATTGCATGATATTGAACTAGCATCACACACCCGCCAAGTGTTTGATAAAATGTTCGGTTAAGGGTTCTTGAGTTATTGAATCTATTGCATGGCTTATGAGTTAAGTGACTTTATGATGATGAAAGGAATATATATCTGTTGATTTCTTGAGAAGTATCTATAGTGTTGCAAGTTGACCACACCTTGTTAAGGGGGTGCTATGCCTCAATCATCTTGTCCGGGGGTGCTAGGCTCGTACTACCATGTTGAGGGGTATATACCTTGACCACCTTGTCAGGGGGTGCTAGGCCCATACTACCATGTTGAGGGACATATACCTTGATCATCTTGTTAGGGAGTGCTAGGCCCGTACTACCATGTTGAGGGGTATATACCTTGACTGCCTTGCCGGAGGGTGCTAGGCTCGTACTACCAATTGAGGGGTAAATACCTCAATCACCTTCCAAGGGTGTGAGCTGCCTTTTGTTCCAAGTATTAGTTGCTTGGTCTATGATGATGGTCTCTTTCTACACATGTATTATGTTCCATCTAAACATATTTTACTTCAAGAATTGATCATGTATATCATGTTGCTAATATACTATCTCTTGCTTACGTATATGCATTTTGATTATGTTGTCTATCTTTTGTTGCATTGCATTCTACATACTTAGTACATTCAAACGTACTAACATATATTCTATGCTATATGATATTACCATGTAGGTTCTGGAGCATCTTACGATCTTCCTCCTCGTTTATAGTTGTGATATCTTGAAGATAAATGTTTGGTGAGTCCTCAAGTTCGGGGACACTAGCTATGCTATCTCTTGCTTAAGTTATTTCTTTATATTAAACTTTTGGTACTATAAGGGTGAGTCTGGAAAGTGTCTTTGGCCCGCCCTATCTATGCTAGAGGTGTTATTGGACAAGTGATGTAATTATGTTTGAGATTAGACTTTTTATGGTTTATGTTATTAAAGGTTTCCCATTGTCCCATGTTCCCTTTATTACTCTTTTGTTGTTGTTTAATTGATTCGGCGATCAAGGATGTGTAATTGATATGCTAAGAGCCTTGTTTGGGATCCCTTTCATGTTCCCATTCATTGTGTCACATCTAGGGCCTAGGTTTTGGTCGTGACACAAGCAAAACCCCAAAGAGAAGAAAGTTTAATCAAAGGGGAAGAAGGTGGTTGAAATAGAGTCTAATAGCTCGAGGGGGTAGGGACCTAAGAGCACAAGGTGGGGAGAGTATGGGACTTGATCAAGCACCTCAAAATTTTTCCCCTCACACAAGGCAAAGCCCAGGACAACAATCTGGCACAAAAGGTGATAAGGACATTAGGTGGTGATACAAAATATTTTTGGAGAAAACTTTCAAGCAGAGGTGACCAACAAGGAGGATACATGTGAATATTACACTGGGGAGTCAAATGGAAGTCATGGGGATGTGCAGTTAATAAATGGAAGTCCAAATACAAATGATAAGGAGAAGGATAGGGAAAATTATCATAGATTATAACATCCAACAAGTCATTAAGATGGGAAAACTTTCTCCTAGACACACTGATAGTCTCAAGGATGGTACAAAAATGGGAGTCAAGACAAAGGAGTGACTGGGGGAGAACAAATAGTTTACAATGATAGGGAACATGATATTTTGGAATATAAGATCCATCAACACCCTTTCAACTCTTTTGAGAGACTGATGGATATGAATAGAAGACATCACTATTCTTTCATTGCATTAATGGATCTTTTTCAGGATTAGACACAAATTGAAGATTAGAAAAGGAGATTAGGATTTCAACATGCTACTGTTAATTTCTCTAGAAGGATCTGGTATTTTTGGAGAGATCAATGGGAAGCATAGGTGATTTGGACTCTATCCAACAGATTTCAGTGAAGTTCACATACAATAGTAAACAATTCATAATATTAGCAAAGTATGCTAGGTATTCCGCCTTGGAAAGACCGGAGCTTTGGGATGAATTACAAAGTGTTAGGTCAGCCTGTGATATGCCATGGATTATTGGAAGAGATTTTCATGCAATATTAAATGAAGATGAAAAACTAGGAGAGTTAGCCTTTGAACAACAAGAGGCTATGCACTTTGATTGTTTTATCAGCAAAAACTCATTAACATGGTCAAGTTCACAAGAGATAGTTATACATGGTGGAATGGGAGGATTGAAGAAGAATGTATATTCAAACAACTTGAGAGTATTGGTCAATGATATATTCATGGAACTATTTCCTTCATCTAAAGTTCAATACTTCATGAGGCAGGGATCTAATCATGCCCCATTGCATTTACAATGCAATACTGATGAAGAGGTAATTATTAAGCCTTTTAGGTTCTTAAATTTTTGGACCAATCACCAGTAATTTAAGGACATTGTAAGGCAGGATTGTGTAGTGGACTTTGTTGGCAGTCCGTTTATAGGGTTTCAAGCAAAAATGAAGAAGATCAGGAAGGTATTATCAAGGCAGAGTGAAGAAACATATAGCAACTTTTTCCATAAAGTAGCCACATTTGAAGATATCATTAGAGTGAAGGAAACTCAGCTTGAAATACAGGCAAATCCAACAAACAGGGAAGAATTAAAAAGGGCTGAAATAAAATTTAAAAGGTGGATAAAGATAGAAGAAGTTTTTTGGCAGTAAAAATCAGGAATGCAGTAGTTAAAGAATGGTGATAGGAACACAAAGTTCTTCCATTCATAAGTCAAAGGTAGAAGGAAGAAGCTACACATTTGGGAGATTAGATGAACAAAGGGTAATGCTGGATATAGAGGACCAGATTGGCAATGAGACAGTCAACTTTTATATGAGACAGTTTCAGGCATAAGAGATGGATGGGGATTATTCAGTGCTAGAGCACTTGCCAAGATTATTGACAAAAGAAGTAAGGGAGGAAATGGTGTTGCTGCCAGAAGAAAAGAAAATTAAAGGGGCTGTTTTTGATCTCAGTGGTAGTAATGCTAATGGACCAGATGGATTCACAGATACTTTCTACTAGAGTTATTGGGATGCTGTTGGAGAAAATATTATCAAATTAATAAGAGTAGTTTTTTGCGGTAGATAACAAAATTTATATCTCATACTAATCTTGTACTAATACCAAAAAGAGAGATTGTGAATAGATTCACTGACTTTAGACCTATCAACTTAAATTCATTTGCCAACAAAATCATATCCAGGGTAATTCATGGAAGGAATGGTTAAGGTCCTGCCTAAACTCATCTCACCTAATCGGTCTAGATTTGTCAAAGGAAGGAACATCACTGAAAACATATTATTTGCCCAGGAGATAATCAAGGACATCGGTAAAAGAAAAATAAATATAAATGTGGTGATCAAGCTACATATAGAAAAGGCCTATGATAGGGTATCCTAGGTGTTCCTCATAAAGGTCCTTAGAAGATTTGGCTTTCTCGAGATTATGATCGATATAATGTGGAGACTAATCTCAAATAATTGGTATTCAGTGGTTATTAATGGTGAGTCATATGGATTCTTTAAATCCCTAAAGGGAATGAAACAAGGGAGATCCATTATCCCCAACCCTGTTTGTCATTGGAGCAGAGGTTCTGTCCAGAGGACTGAAGATTAAATGATGATCCTGATTTCCTGGGTTATGGATTGCAAAAGTGGAGCCCAAGAATAAACCACCTAGGATATGCTAATGGTACTATTCCCTTTAGCTCAGGGGGATTGAAAATCAGTCTAAGAAATGATAGAAATACTCAAAAGGTATGAACAAGTGTTTGGCCAGAAAGTAAACAAGAGCAAGAGCTCCTTTTATCTACATGACAACACTCCATTGGTGGTGGCAATGAGGTTAAGAAGGTTAACTGGCATTAAACAAGGTAATTTTTCTTTTAATTATCTTGATTGTCCACTTTATCATGGTAAAAATAGGATTCTTTATTTTGAGGAAAATAACAAAAAAGTTTTTCACATGGAATAATAAAATGCTCTCTTTTTGAGGGAGGTAGGTTCTTATTAGTCATGTACTTCAATCCATCCTGGTATATCTCTTGATAGTTATGTGCCCTCCCAAAAGGGTAATTTAGAAGATGCATCAATTATTTGTCAAGTTTCTATGGAGCGGTGTAGGAGGGATAAAAGGCAAACATTAGGTTGCATGGAAGGATTCATGTTATCCTAAGGAGGAAGGAGGCCTGGGTTTTAGATCTTTACATGAAGTAAACAAGACCTTGTTTGCTAAAGTGTGGTGGACCTTAAGGACTTCCACTTCTTCCTTATGAGCTAGGTATATATAGGTGAAATATTGCTAAAAATTACATCTTAACATTGCCACAAACCTAGGTGTTTCTACTGGGTAGAGAAATTTGATGAAGGTCAGATAGGAGATGGAGCATAAAATCTCGTGGCAAACAAAATAGGAAACTCCAACTTTTGGTTTAACAACTGGATAAAGCAAGGAGCATTTATTCATAGAAGACACTGTAGTGGAAGATGAAGATGCAGAAGTCATTGACTATATCACCAATGGGCAATGGGATGAAAGAAAACTATAAGAAATTCTTTCAGAAGACATGGTAAAGTACATAGTAGGAAGTATCCAACCTCCAATGAAGACATGCAACATGGAAAGGGCTGGGTGGATGGGAGATATTAAAGGAACTTTCACTGTTAGCTCAGCCTATATGTTGGTAAGAAAGAAGAACAGGAGAAACAGTGGACCAAAAAAGATAGGATAAAAGGGATCCCACTGAAAATAGTCTTCTTTTTATGGAGGGTGTGAAAAAGGAGAATCCCCACGGATGATAATCTTAAGAGGATGAAGATTTCAGCGGCCTCTAGGTGCTAATGCTGTGATTAAGAGGAGATGGAGACTACAAATCATGTATTTCTAACAGCTCCCAAGCCGTAAAGCTATGAAAGAATTTTGCTCATTTTGCAGGGATCCAAGTGGATGGAAAATACCTCTAGCAGCTAATTTATAGTTGGTGAGATTTTAATGGATCAATAAAGGTAAGAAAAGTGGCTCAGACCATTCCAGCAGTAATCATATGGCAATTGTGGAAGAGGAGAAATGTCATCAAACATGAAGAATAGTATTGTTATAACTGGGTAATAAATCAATGTCATAAAGATATAATCTAGTTTACTAAGATTAACTTCCCATAGATTAAAAGTTGACCATCTAATTAGGGAGACAGTGGAGCTACTTACTACCTACAGACCTAAATTATACTATCAGAAAGTAGTATGGAAGGCCACCGCATCTGGAGGAGTCATATGTAACATAGATGGGGCAAGTAGGGGCAACTAAGGACTATGTGCATGTGGCTATATCATAAGGAATAAGGCACAAAATATACTATATACACAGACACAATGCTTTGAACTGCAAATAACATAGTGGCAGAGGCTAAGGCAATTTTAGAGGCACTAAGATATTGCACTAAACAAGGCTTTCCTAGAGTATAAGTCTAAAATGACTCCTTAGCTATCAAAAAAATGGTAACAAGAGAGTGGAAGGTACCTTGGGAACTGATAAATTTGGTGGAGCAAATTCAGGAAATAATGGAAACACAAATAGTGAAATCATACATATTTACAAAGAGGCCAATTAATTAGTTGATTGGATTGTAAATGAAGCATTCAATCAGAATAGTAAAGTATAATACCATTGCTTTCAATAATTACTAGTCATAAGCAGGAGAATCATAAATACAGACAAAAACCAAATCCCTGTGCTTAGAATTAAAACAAGAGTTATTATAGAGAATAGAAAATGAAAGAGATTTACAAGTGGAACAATACACAAATATACATGATTTATAAAAAATTCCTAGAGCTTTTGGAGAAAAAAGCTGAATTTGTTGCCTTTTCATATGATGACCAAGGGATCTACAAAAGAATGATAATACATTTAACCAATTAGTCAACAAAAATGAAGTTTCGAGGTCACTAAAAAAATGGTTCTGCTTCAGCATGGACAAGAAAGGGGACGAGCATCAATATCTACATATTCATAGAGCCAACACCATTTCTTGTTGGGATCGAAGTGATAGTGAGGAAAACATCATGTTTAAAAGGTAAGAAAAAGGAAGTAGGGTGAATAACCAACAAATCGATTCTGAAAGAGAACCCGACTTCTTGCTCTAGGTGGGGAGACAGAGGAATCCATGGAGGAGCATCGCATGACATGCTAATGAAAAGAAGATGCAAGAGTCGGTATACATCAAAAGTAGAAGAAAACATGAAAAGGAAAAGGAAGCTTATAAGAACATGCTGATGATGAGTACGACCATTATAGAGAACACCGACGCTCTGAGAAGTGCACTGCCTAGGGAAGTCAAAGGATGCATCTGGAAGAGCCGCGATTAGGAAACTTAAAGGTGGTGTATTCTAGAATATCTTTTTTGCAAGGGTCTGGTAATGTTATCCGGTTGGGTTTGGACACCCGAATAAGTTATAAATTGGACAATATAAAAGGCCTAAATTAATAATATAGGCCACAAGCCCAAAATTTAATTTTAAAAAGAGAGAGAGATACGGATAACAAGATCATTCTTTATTTTCTTCTCCATTTTTTATTGCACTAGTCCTCGTCATCATCATCTTATCATCGTCATCTTCACTATAGTATCATTATCTTCCTCGTTTTCTCTCACTATTGGGTTAATACATTTTTATAATTTGAAGATATTTTTGTTTTTCCTAAATTAGAGTTTTAATTTTTCTTGTAAAAATGATTATTTTGGTTTAAGAAGATGAAAAATAGATGTATTTCACAAATTCTGTTATTGTTTGCCTCAATTAATATCTACTTGGGTTGTTCTTTTTGGTATTCTTTGATTTGTCATATTTTTTTAAAAATTTTGGGTATGATGTTGTTGTTCTTTAATTTTTGTTGTTGTACTCTTTGTGAGAAAAGTATTGATATTGATGGTTGATTCCTCAGATTTAATGTATTTGCATCATTTGCTGAGGTACTTACAACAACTGCCATGGGTGTTGCTATTCTTTAATTTTTGTTGTTATACTCTTTATGAGAAAAATATTAATGTTGATGGTTGGTTCCTCAATTTTAAAGTATTATAATTTGCCAAAGTACTTACAACAACTGCTACAGGTGTTGTTGTTCTTTGATTTTTGTTGTACTATTTGTGAGAAAAATATTGGTGCTAAGGGTTAGTTGCTCGATTTTAAAGTATTTACAGTTTTTGTTGAAGTACTTACAACAACTGCTAAACTTTCTAAAACAGTTACTGAAGCAGTTGCTGGAACTTCTATAGCAGCTCCTTTGAAAGTTGTTTTATTCATGTAGTGATATGCTCTTAAAATAAGTTGTTATTGATTGTTTTTGTACTTTTTCATGAGGAAAAAACATGTTGTTCATGTAGGATATTCTTGATTGTTATTTCTATATCTAGTTTGAAGAATGTGCATCTATTGCAATAATATTAGGATTTGTGGTAGATAGATAAAATAATTGCTGAAGTTTTATAGCAAGTCTACTAAATTGCTGAATTTGTAGCAATGATTGTTGAAGTATGCCTTCTTCTTTTAAGATGCAATTGGTAGAAGTTTTTCATCAACTTCAATAGTTGCTTAATTTTTGTCATTATTGAGAGTGGTTGATCAAACTAACAAATTATCTTTATTTTGTCATAGAACTTTCTATAGCGATGATTCGAAGTAAAAGAAAAAATGTCAGACCAAATGTTTCACCAAGAAATTCAAGAAGAAGGAAGCTTATTATAATAGACGAAGAGGTTGAAGAACAACAAAACGACGATACAAATGAAACACAATTTGCAAATATTGTTGAGCATGCCATTTATGGGATTGAGGTAGCTCCAACTCCTAAGCAATTAGCTGAGGAGTTGGAGTAGTGTAAAGAAGAAGAAGTAGAAGAATCTGGTGACCATTTTTCAAAAGATAAGGATAGAGGGAATAAGGTTAGATCCAAAATACATGATGATAGAGCTATCAGTTCCTCAATTGTTACTGCCAGTCCCACAGTTGTTGCTGCAAGTACCTCAGCTAGTCCTTCTATTATCTATCCTTCAGTTATAAATTTTAGTTGTTCAAATTATGACTTTGAGACACCTATATAAATCAATCCAGGTATGATTGCTTATCTTGGGGTAAAATTAGAACTTGGAAAATTATTTTCTGATTTTAGAAAAATATTAAAGTAATAAAATTTGAAAGGTTTCTTTAAGTCTACGATTTTTTAAAAAATATCTAGACTTAGGTAGAAGTAGTCATCCTTGATTTCAAATGGAGCTAATATATCGGCTTATTGGACTACTGGCTAAAAGTGAAAATAACTTTTGGGTGAATTATTGTGGTATGTCTTTCTATTTTGACCTAAAAGAATCTGCCATTGTTATTGATTTGAAGTATCATGTACCACATCCTTATTCCACAACGTCTACCAAGGTAGACAAGAGACATAAATGAATTGTGGATGTGATACAAAAGAAGCACTATAAATTTAAGGATATACTGGAGCATTTGCAATTCTGTGAGATTAAAAGGAGTGTGAAAAAATAATTATATTTGGTGTATTTTGTGCATGCTATTCTTCTAGGTAGATATCTAGGGAAAAATGCTCGTGATTCTTGGTTTAAGCTTTTAGCTGATCGGAAGACATTCTGTGTTTATCCTTGGGGTTGATATAACTATTCTCTCATAGTAGAATATTTGGAATATTTAAGGATGGTTACGACTTCAACTTTAAAGTCCCATAATTTCTACAACTTTTTGTGGGCTTTTATGGTAACAAAAACAACATATCCAATGGAATCCCGCAAGTGGGGTCCGCGGAAGGTAGATGTACGCAAACCTTACCACAAGTGGGCTTTTATGGTAAAATCTTTTAATTATATTTTTTTATAGAATTTTTATATTCATTAAATTACCTTTATGATTATATATGACATCACTTTATTTAGCTGTGGTTATTTGAAGTCATTCCCTAAATTCGGAAAATATTTAAAGAGTTTGATGAGGAAATATCTTCTCCAAGACTTTTTCGATGGTTGACAACAATCAATAATGATGAAATTGTGACTCATGAACTGTTTGGTCCTCCAGAAGATGAGGTAAGCATAATTGTATTGGTGTTGCTGTTCACTTTTATAAGTAACAGTTGATGTAACTATCTTTTAATAGTTTCTGTCTTCTCACTCTAACAATTACTGTAATGTATTAACATAATATCGTTCTATAGTTTTCATATTTTAGTATATTTATTAAAATAATCTTATTAGTTTATAGATTCTGTATTCGTGACTATTTTCTACTGAAACTGAGAAGGAGATGGACTTTTTGAACTAGATTTGTACCATTAAAAGCAGAAAAAAATGATCTAAAACTTAAAAAGTTAGCAGAAGATTTGGTCGGAGTGAGGTCATTAAAAGATATATAATGCCCATAATCTCTAAAAGGAAGAGGACATCATTTTCCTTTTTTAAAAGAAACAAATTGAAAAAGAATGTGAAAATAAGGGAAAAAGAAGAAAAGGAATAAAAACAAAAGATTACATAAATAAAAAGAATTTAAAAAAAGAAGAAGAGGGGTCTTGGGCTTTCAGCCCAAGCAACATCCGTTTCTACCTGGAAAACAAAAGGGATTAGAGAGAGGGTTGCATGTTGCAACCTTAAACGAAAGGAAAAAAAATTCAAGTCTTGTCTCCACTGCGGTAAACCGACGAAGGAAAAGGAAGAAAAATTTAAGGGCTTGGATGCTAAACTAAAGATAGAAGATGAAGGAGGTAAGTTTTTCAATCTTAGTTTACAGATTATATTATTTATCCATGTCTAATAAATTGGGGTTTAAGGTTTTTAGAAAATTAAAGATCAAAGAGATAGGGAAAATATTAAATTCTCAGCATTTGATGTAAATATCAGTTCTAATATTCATCTACAACCTTATCAAGACTCTTAGTCTAGGTAATCTACGTTAGGTGTTAAAATTTAATAATAAGAGACAAGTAATTAATAGCAAAGATAGTTTTAAATAATGAAATAGATGAATAAGAAAGTTAGATTAATCAAATTATTAGATTATTGTAGCAAATTGAATTACTCATGATTTCGGTATATATATATATCATCACTTAGATAGGAAATAGCAAGTCTAAAAAGGAATTGAGGATTTCTAAAGTAAGTAAGACCTTAGCTTAAACAAAGGAAGTAACTTTAGTTTGATATGATATGTGTAACACCCCACATATTACAATACTAGTATAATGCAAATGAAACATGATATGGTTTGGTCAAATTAGCGCCCAATTTGTAAAAGTGGTTGAATCTCGTGCTAATGGGCTATATGTGCGTCTAACGCTTAAGAGGGTCGAGGGCATACTTGTTTTGTGTCGAATTGAGGAGATCACACTCTTAAACAAAGTGAGAGAATTGAGGTACTTGTAGGACTTAATAAGCTAGCAGGTGAGTCACCTACTTGCTTAGCTTAAATTTGCGAGCTAAACGGAGACGAGGCCCGACGTCGAATTTGTCCAAGTCCGATTTTGAATAAAGTCCGTGTTAAGAGTGTAACTTTGGTCCTTGTTTTAGCATCACACATAGACTATATTTTCATCCCAAGAAGGATATTAAAAAGGGGCCAAAGACATCACAACCCACTTAACTATTTGGGCCCAAAACTAACTAAAAGAAAGTTGGAAAAATAGGCAACCCAAGCCCATCAACTTGGAGACCCATTTAGGCCCAAGTGTAAGGGACAAGATGCTGCATAAGAAGCTTATTAATATGTGGTAGATGTTGGTCAAAAGGTCAAGAGTAAGTCGGACAAGAGGCCCGTTTATAGGGCTTAAAACAACCCTCTTAAACCATTTCAACTTAAAACCAAAAAAAAAAATCTGCATTCTTAGTTGTTCCTTGCTCTCTCTCAAGGTGTAAAAAACAAGCTCTCACAACCTTACAAAGATTCTTAAAGAAGCTCTAAACCTTGAGTATAAAGGTAAGTAAATCTACTTATGCACCTAGTATGATTTGTTTATCAAAACCAAAGAAACAAGCTAATTACACAAATGCTGGAAATTCTGGACAGCTTGTATGCTAAGGATTCTTGTATACTTTTCTTGTTAATTAAGAGGTTTTTCTCTTATTTGTTGGATTTATTATGAAGTAATACTTATGTATTTAATAAAGGTTAGTTTTATAGTAATGTAACAGGGCTGATACACCACTTTTACAGCCCACAAAAGTGAGTCCCTATATGATATCGCAATTGTGTTCTTAGTATGAACTTGTGGTTGTTGGATGGAAGGTTATGGCCTCACGTCCTTCATGACTTATTAGGTGTTGTTCTAAGACTATTTTAGTACTGTTTATATGTGTACATGTTTCTGGAATAGTTTGGTTAGATTTGGAATAGGTTTGGAGTTGTCGACGTCGAAATGTAGGGAATGGAGGTAATGTTATACTATCCATTTGTAGCTTGTGTAGAATTGTTATGCGTTGTGCTTTGTGGACTGTTATAAGACTGTTATGGCATTAAAATAGGCTGGACATGATGTGTACATGCGAATGTGTGTTATAAAAACACGATTAGAGGGCGGAAAGGTTGAAAGAACACACTCGGGTTTATAAATACCCGCTTGCTGTCCGTGTGTTGTTTTGTTATGTGATTGGGCTGCCAAGGTGTATCAATTGACTGATAATGCTAGTTTTATCACCTGCTATTTTTTAGATAAGTATTTATAGGAAGGTAAGGTTAACTCGAGGTAGTAACGAGGTCATACAATAAGGTATGTAAGACTACTTAATTTCGTATAACTTGGCATGACACATAGATCCTTCCTTGGCACATAAAGGCATCTACCAACTCCGACACAATTATTAACTGTCTCAACACTCTTGCACATGTTCATATGCGCCCATACATAGTCACCTTCAAAAATGCATACATACGTGGACACCAAGCCACATGGGCCCTTGTTGCTAAATAAAGTTCAAAAGTTGTCTCATTTCATATGCATTCCATTATTTTTGTAACATACCCTTTTCATTAACATATTGTCTTGTATGATTATCTTCATGTCACATGTTATGTCTATAGTCTTAGAGCTCTAAAATTGTGACCATCGAAAGAACCATCTCAAAGGTAATTGAAAGGTAAAGTATATTGTTTATTGATGGGTGGTAGCCCGACGGGTGAAAAAATCACCTAGCCAGGGACGATCCTATCACGGGTAGTAGCCCGAGGGGTTAAGGAAGAACCTAGCCAGGGATGATCCCGATATATTGTTTATTGATAGGTGGTAGCCCGAGGGGTGGAAGAATCACCTAGCCAGTGATGATCCTACCACGGGTGGTAGCCCGAGGGGTTAAGGAAGAACCTAGCCAGGGACGATCCCAATAAAATTTCACCACTGATCAGTTGGTCATTTGTATTACATCTATGCACAGATTATACAGTAAACGTAAAGTGATATAAAGAATATAAAGTACATGATTCCAAAGTATAACCAAAGGTGGTCTCTAATCTTACACCGGTGCATAGTTTCATTTGAGTTATTGTATCCTGCCTTACATATTCAGTACATTATCTCATACTAACGTCCCTTATGGGGGACCTGCATTTCATGCTGTAGGTACAGGTGCTGGTAGATCTCCCCAGTAGGAGTACAGGACATCAAGTTGCGGATACCAAGCTCCAGGTTGCTTCGGGGCTTTGTTTTTGTCTAGAGCTTATGTTTGTATTGTACAGTTAGTTGAGGCGGGGCCTGTCCTTACCCTTGTCAGATACTTTCTCTTATCTAGAGGCTTTGTAGACTATGTAAAATAAAGTGTGGTCATGTCTCGTTCTTTAGGCACAATGGTCCCAACGGCCTTGTCATATGTATTTCCTTTTGGCTTGTTATCATTGTTTATCTTCTTAAAGGGGTGTGAAATGTAGAGATCCCTTATAATATGTATAGAAAGTACATAGATACAGTTTGGTTCTCCCGAGCCTTGCCATTAACGGGTGCCAGTCCGCCCTAACAGGATTTTGGGGTGTGACAGAAGTGGTATCAGAGCGGGTCGTCTTAGGGAGTCTACAAAGCCGTGTCTATGTAGAATCTTGTTTATCGATGTGTTGTGCACCACATTTATAAGAAGGAGGCTACGTGTCATTTAGGAGTTGTTACTTTCTTTCCATTCTTTAGATTGTGCCATAAATTCAATTGTAATAAATGCATTATGTCTAGTTCCTAAATTGTTTTGTATAGCAAGTATGCCAGAAAGCAGGAAGAACAAAGGTAAAAGGAAGGGAGTAGAAGTGGTGGTTGGTATACCCAGCCAGGTGAGACAACGAGATGAGGTTCGAGAGAAGTCTTTATCATAGACATCTCTGACTCCTCCAGCTCCTGATGAACCAGGAAGTAGTGAAATTCCCCCAGAATCACCTATCGATGCTATAGTGTAGGATCTGAGAAATGCAGTCCAACTATTGACTCGTATATTTGCTGGCCAAGGTCAAAGGTAAGAAGGTATAGTTATAGGTACTGGTGGTACGAATAGGGCAGCTGGTACAAGGATACGTGATTTTCTTAGTTTGGACCCTCCAGCTTTCACTAGGTCAGATCCAAATGAAGATCCCCAAGGCTTTATTGATTAGAGTCAGCGCACATTAGATGTTATGCACGTAAGTGGTACAGAAGCTGTCGAGTTAGAAACATATAGGTTGAAGGGTATGGCTATATTGTGGTATGAAGCTTGGAAGCAATATAAGGGTATAGATGCACCTCCAACTACCTGGGAAGAGTTCAGAGAGACATTTCTTAACCATTACTTTCCATTAGAGATCTGAGAGGCCCGTGCAGATCAGTTCCTGAACCTCCACCAAGGGAATATAAGTGTGAGGAAGTATAGCCTTCAATTTAATTCCCTGGCCAGGTATGCTCCTAATGTAGTTGCTATTATGGCAAATAGAGTTCATTGATACATGGATAGATTGGATGCGTATTTGGTTAGAGACTGTACCATTGCTTCCTTGAACAAAGATGTGGACATAGCAAGAATGCAGGATTTTGCACAAAAAATTAGAGGATCAGAGGCAGAGGAAAAGGACACAAGAGTTGGAAAGGGGAAAGGCTAAAAGAGCTAGATCTATAGGACAGTTTACCCTGTCCCAAGGTGAGCTTAGGCTCAGTTTTCTAATAGACCACCTAGGCCTTCATCCTCTTACGCTGCAGTCAGTGCTCCATCGCAATTTCAAGGGTCTCGAAGTAATCAATTTGGTCAACGAGGTGAAAGGCAAGGTGCTCGGATAATGGGTTATTCGGTAGGCCAACCAATGACTCCTAGGCAACCTTGTAAATAGTGTGGAAGGAGTCATCCGGGTATATGTCAAGTTGGGACAGATGTTTGTTATTGGTGTGATGCGCTAGGGCACATGTAAGAGATTGCCCGAGGAGGCATATGGGGTGATATAACACGATCTACTGGGTCAGCTGTTGCATCATCATCATCAGTTCCCCAGCAGGCAGGGGTCAGCAAGCACCTATGGGCTGTGGTAGAGGTGTTAGAGCGGTAGCTAGCTCTAGCAGGGTCTAGAATCGCACTGATGCTCTAGGGAGTTGGCAAAATTTGCCTGATGTGGTCACAAGTACATTGTCCATCTTTTCACATAACGTACATGCATTAATTGAACCTAGTTCTACACTATTATGCATCACTCTACTAGTTGCTGGAAAGCTTAAGAGAACACCCTAATTATTGAGCAAACCATTTGAAGTATCTACACCAACCGTTGAGTCTATTATTGCTAGAAGGGTTTATTATAACTGTGTAGTAACTATTTATGATCGTGACACATTGGCTGACCTAATTGAGTTAGACATGGTGGAATTTGATGTTATAATGGGTATGGATTGGTTAGCTTCTTGTTATGCCACCATGCATTGCCGAACTAAGAGAGTGTATGTAACACCCCACACCTTACAATATTGGCACAAGGCAAATGAAACATGACATGGTTTTGTCAAGTTAGCGCTAATTCTTAAAAAGTGCTTGAATTTCATGTTAATGAGCTATATGTGCGACTAACGCTTAAGAGGGTCGAGTGTATACATGTTTTGTGTCAAATTGAGGAGATTATGGCCTTAAAATGAAGTGAGAGAATTGAGGTGCTTGTAGGAATTTGTAAGTAAGTAGGTGAGTCACCTACTTGCTTAGCTTAAATTTGTTAGTTAAACGGAGACTAGGCTCGACGTCAAATTTATCCAAGTTCAATTATGAATAAAGTCCGTGTTAAGGGTGTAATTTTCATCCATGTTTTAGCATCATAAATGGGCTACATTTTCATCCCAAGAAGTATAACAAAAAGGGCCCAAAGTCATCACAAAACACTTAACAAATTGAGCCCAAACTAAGTGAAGATGATGTTGGAAAATAAACAGCCCAAACCCATCAACTTGGAGACTCATTTAGGCCCAAGTGCAAAGGCCAAGCTAGTGGACAATTAACTTAATAATGTGTGGTTTAAGGTGGTCAAAACGGCAAGGGAAGTTCGGCCAAAGACCCCTTTATAAAGGGCTCCAAAGTAGCTCCAATTCACTTCTCAACTTGACACAAAAAATCAGTTTTGTCTACAACTTTTCTCTCAATGTGTATTGACTTGTAAAGCAGCAAATAAGGAACTTCTAGGGTTCTTATAGAAGCCCTATACCTTGAAGTAAGTGGTAAGTAAGTTCACACATGTGTTTATATGATTTTCATATAAAAAACAAGAAGTATATGCTAGTATATTGTGCTGGAAATTTGAGACAGCTTGTGTTGAGAAAATTGCTACATACTTGCTTTTTATTTTAGTGATCTCTCTATGATTTGTGGGATGTATTATTAAGAGAAATTGATGTTCTTGACATGGTATGAGTTATAGATATTATACTAAAGTTGCTGCCCTGATTTTGGTTTCATTTGACTAACGCGTTTTATTGGGTTATCTTAAGCGTCATGTTGATTGGAGCTTGCGGGCTGTTGTATATAAGGCTATTAGCTCACATCCTTTGTGACTTCTTAAGTGCTGTTATAAGACTATTTTAAGTCTACTTATATGTGTAAATGTTGCTGGAACAACTAGTAAAGTTGGAATAGGTTTGGAGTTGTCGACATCGAAATGTAGCGAAGGGAGGTAACGTTATGCTGCCCATTTTTAGGTTGTATAGAATTGTTATGTGTTATGCTTTGTGGGATATTTTAAGGATGTTATGGAATTAAAATAGACTGTCATGATGTGTATGTATGAATGTGTGTTGGAAAATACAATTAGAGACGTAGAGGTTGGAAAAATACGCTCGGGTTTATAAAAACCCGCTTGCTATCCATGTGTTGTTTTATTATGTGATTGGGCTGCCAAGGTATATCTATTGGCCATTAATGCTAGTTTTATTACCTACTATGTTGTAGATAAGTATTTGGAGGAGTGGAAGGTTATCTCGAGGTAGTAGCAAGGTCATACAACAAGGTATGTAAGGTTATTTGATTTTGTATCACTTGGCATGAAGCATAGATCTCTCCTTGGTACATAAAGGCATTTGCCAACTCCGACACAACTATAAA
>JAOTQR010009051.1:0-10328 GCA_025774065.1 Solanum ossicruentum
AAACAGAACTAATGCATTAGCCAACCAACCACCTCCACCAATATTCAAAATGCTCACTCCTAGTCCGAAAAGGACACATAGGGATATCATCTACCCTCATCCTCACTTGGGGAGAAAACCCAAACCAAAGATCAATCTTACAAAAATGACTAAACCATCGTATTTGACTAAATAGACCGACAATCCTCAACCATCACATTATAACCTTATGGGTTCTATGATCATTAGAAACATGCTATGCAAGTAGCCCAAACTACCCCAAGACGCCCAACACAACAAGTTAAGTCGTCATCCCACAAGAATACTTATAATTTGCATGTACATACTTTCAAAGAGGCAATAGTTATTTTCTAAATTATTACAATGCACAAGTGGGCTTAAAAGCCAAATACCATTCCTAATAATTCATAATCAGGCTCAAATGCCAAAATCATAATTTTATAGTCATAATACTCATACATAAGAATAACCAATTCATATACAAAATTGTGCAAGCATCCAAAATGCTTAAAGAGACAAAATAAAAGACATATATGTGATCACAATATTGTCCTAACCAACCTTTTTATCAAAATCATACCATAAAACGAAATTGGTCTTACCCATAACATAATTTTTCTCAAAATAATCCTTGTTACATGAAGGAGTATGCTATGAACAATGAGGTAGTGACATGGGTAATTAAGACTCAATTTAAAAAAATCAACATTTATAATATGAAGTTGAAGTGAAAACATAATTAATTCCATATTTAAATATATAGTGTAATCTCTTATGTATAAATAATTCAACAAGGGAATATGCATACTTATAACTTCATAAATCCAAAGTAATCCTCATATAACGATTTAAATCACATTAAAATCATCAAATAAACACTACCTATGCATCAATAGAATTTTAGCAATCATCATTTTCAAAACCCCAAATTAAAGTAAGTAAAATCTATGTAGGTTTTCTTGAAAATAATTTTTTGGGTCTCCTTGATTGGAAGGGACCAAGGATCAACTCACATACACATGAATCATATTAGCACCAAGGAATAGAAAAAGAAATAGCACTTCCCAGACATATCAAACCACCCTACTCAAAATGTCGGTCACAATATGGCCTTACTTAGGGTCAACTAAGTCGTAGGAGAAACCATTAAAGAGAACCTATGCACAATCTTCGGTAATAGCACACTAAACCAAAGAGGTTCCTAATACCCAAGGAAGTCAATGTCTAGGCTAACACCTGATCACCTTTATCTTACTAGGGTCCACCTTAATATCATCACTCGGCACCACACACCCTAGGAAAGCAACCTATTACCACCAAAATCTCTATCTCACCTACTTAGCACCAAACCTTCTTCCTTGGACTTGTCGTACTGTCCTCAAATGATTCATACGCACGACCTCATTAGGGAACAAAAAACAATATCACTACCAAAGCCACCATAAACCTGTTAGAGTAGGGACTAAAGATCTTACTCATGAGACTTATAGGCATAACCAGTGTACTGTCAAACCTAAGGACACTACCCCAAAATTCAAAATAACAAAAGGATATTCAAAGCCTCATCTACCATCGATAGCAATGATATGGACAAAATAACTTAGGTTCAACACCTTTGTTTCTCATAACACGACAAATGCCACCTCTTAGAAAACAGTTGTACCTTAAGATGTGAAATGGACCTACCCTCCCTTGAAATCGCTTAAAAACCTCCCATTCAAAGACGGGCTCATTAGGCATTCGAGATCTAACTCTATGGGTCCTACCATTCATGAAAACACAACATGCATATGACCATTCCATCCCTAGTACAACATCAAAATCCACCACATCAACTCCAGAAATCACAAGGCAAGACCTAATGCAACAAGAACCCAGAAAAACACCTATGAACCTCCTAGTAATAATATACCCAACAAAAGGATAGACACCAAAGATCCACACCATATTGTGGGCACACAAGAAGCATCATTAGCAACCAAATGAATAGAGAAGAGATAGTGAAATTCGGATCCATAAAAATCAAAATCTTCTAATTACCTTCCTTCGCCTTCCTCCTTGAAGCGGCATGATCAACTAAAAGAGCAAAGAACATTCATTAGAGGAGAAAGCCCTATCTTGTTTCTAAAGCATGAAAAAGACTATAAAGAGGGGAAACATTTTCTAAAACGTCTCATAGCCTCCTACTCATAGTTGTGGTGCACAACACAATCATGAATACGACTCTAATCGACATGGTATGTTGGACACCAAGGATCTATCAACATAGTGCTCTAATACCATTTTTTGGTCACGACCTAAGCCTAGGTCCTAGATGTGAACGGCGAATAGGGGACTCAAAGGGACCCCAAACAAGCCTCATAGCATATCATTACATATCCTTGGTCACAGAAGTAATGTAAAACAACGTAAGAAACATAAACAAAGGGAACTTGAGACAAAGGGAGAGAGAGATTTATACTTAAATAGCTAAAATATCATGAGTCAAAGCTCAAGCATAGTACATAACATGCCCTATAACACCTCTACTACATAGATAAGAGCAGGGGCTAAGACAAGCAACTGGGCTCACAGTCACAGTTAATACATATATAAAAGAAAAATAGTCTTAGAACATAGTATAAGAGAATAATTATTGTCCCTGGAATGGAGGACTCTCCGAAGGCAAACTTAAAAAATTCATCTAGCCACAAGAAGAATCAATAGGAGCTCTGGTTCCTACATGGTAATATCATGTAAGCATAGAGTATGCTTTAGTACATTTGAATGTATTAGATATATGGGATGTAATGCAACAACAAATAGGCTTCATAATCAAAATGCATACAATAGATAATAGGCGTAGTATAGCAAAATGGCATGTATGTTAAATACATAAGTAGAACATGCTTAAGTAACTCATGGTCATATAAGATATCATATGTATAGAAGAAACCAAGCTAGATTTCCAAATGTACAACCCTTTGGTAAGTTAATGATGATGCCACCCTATCACTTAGGTGGATGTGTACTAACCCTCATCTAGGTTAGCGATAATGCCACCCCATCACCAAGGTTGATGAGTACTAACCTTTATCTAGGTTGATAAGTACTAACCCCCATCTAGGTTAGTGATGATGCCGCCCCATCACTAGGTGGATGAGTACTAACCCTCATCTAGGTTGGTGATAATGCACCCTATCACCAACGTGGATAAGTACTAACCCTCATCTAGGTTGATGAATACTAACCCCAATCTAGGTTATCCGAGTGCTTAGACTCCCTGTATTGGGCATGGTCGAGTTCTACACTTTATATAAGATTCATCATATAGTCTAATTTAATACTTTATATAGAATTCATCATATATATGAGCTCATTTACTCATTTAAACATCATTCATATCATATTTCATGCTTTGGACCTTCAATTCCACAAGAAACCCTAGTAGGACATTTTATCAAACACTTATGGGGTGTGTAATGGGGGTAAAAGACCATGCAATTTAGAGATGAAATCATGCAAGAAAATCTATAGTAAGACCATCAATCAACACCTTTCAACACCCCCTAAACATTCTTATTAAAACCCCCCATCAAATTCAACATTATATCCAAGATTTAGAGCTTAAAACATACTAAAACAACCATACTTTCATGAACTAAAATGACTGTGTAGTAAATTTCTCTATATAAAAGGCCCACATGTAAAATAAACTTTAAATCATGTATTATTATAAAAAGGACACTTAGGCACCACGGGTGAAAGGACTCAATGGTTCAACTCCACATACCTTGACTTAGGAGAACACTTGAAGAAAATTAGAAATGGAGACTTGAAGCTTGAATGAAATCCTTAAGATTGGTCTTGAGTTTAGGACTTGAATTTAGGGTGAAATATGAGTCTAAATATTTGAAAGGATATTGGGAAATGTTAAGGATGATATGAGGATTAAATAAGGCTAAGTATATGTATTTTCAATTGTGAGAACCCTCAGGACAAAGACTTATACGACTTGGACCTAAAAAATTAAAACAGGCACCAAAAATAACAGGGGCACGTCGCGGAGGCGACGCGAAAACCCCACTGGAATCTGCATTTTCTATACAAATAAGTTCTACAAAAATGGGCACAAATCCTTCATCCAAACTCGGAATGAGGTGAAACTAAGTGCATTGGAAAGCTAAATCAAAGGGCTTTAATATGGTAGGTCGTGGTCTAATAAATTCTTTTTGTTCTAAGAGATATGTCCCTTCAAAGTTGACCCTCCTAAATAACGTTTTTTTGTGATTTTGGAATTTTGATACGGTTGCTCTAAAATTCAGGTTAGACCCATTCTCTTCTTAATTTGTCCCCCTAAATAAGAATATGAAGTCAGATTTTTGAAATAACAAATGGATTTTTAGATACATGGGAATTACGATTTTGTGCACTTTCAAGGCACATTTTTGGGCACTTTTTGGGGTCATTACATAAAGACCACCTGTTAGGGAAGGAAACCTTATTTTATATCGAAGGCATGATATAGATCATGAAAAAGTGAATCATTTCAAAATATGCCTCATAACCTCCTATTCAAGTTGTGGCGTGCTTCACAACCATGAACAAGACTCTACTTGACGTGGTGTGTTAGATTTCTTAGGACTATCTATAAACCTAGTGCTCTGATACCAAGCTTGTCATGACTAAGTCTAGGACCTAGATATGAAATAGCGAATGCAAACCTGAGGGGATCCACAAACAAGCATCTTAAGCATGTATAACACATCCTTGGTTTAGCTAAAACATAAAAGAGAAGTAGGCACATAACACATAATATCTTAGTGAAGAGGGGCTTTGGACTTATGCTATGGTGATGTTATAAGGAAGAGGATTTGCATGAACCATATGGCAAATAAGTCTAAGGAATAGGCAATTATGACTAATGCTATGGGGGTATTTAGGGGATTGGGACTTCCATCACATCCATCCACATACAACAAGCATAAAAAGGAGAAAATGACTAAAGAAAATCTTCATAATTACATAAAGATAATAGGAGTAAAGGATGATAAATAAACTTTCATTTCTAACAACACTTCTAATATGAGTGGAACAGGGGAAAAAACATCTCTCAGGCTCACCCTCAAAAGATAAAAGTCTAAAGTAAGCAAGTCTTGACAAAGCATGAAAGTAAGATGGATGTTGTCCCCAAGGATGAGGACCCACCACTTGTAGTTTTCAACGGATCCGGCTAGCCATGAGGAGGGAAAGGATGAACAGGAGCTCCAGTCCATACAGGGTTAGATCGTGTAGACAAAATGCACGCGTTAGTACTTGGAATGTACTAAGTATGCAGGGTTCCATGAAATAAGGAATGCAAGCTATAATAATCAACACCTTTAATCATAATCAATGGACATGAGTTCAATATGACATGTATGATCAATGCTCAAGTCAAAACATGCATGTAAATAGTCAAGCCTGCATAATATATCATATATATGTGGGAGAAGACCCTAATCGACATATAAGAGTAAGTGAGCTACTACTTATCTTGATGTTCACTCCACATCGAATAAAGGAGTGGTCTACTTGCCAAGGTAAACCAAGCATAACCCCACGTAGTGGGTAACATGACCTAGTTGAATCCACTAGTAAAACGCACATTTAGGGAAATAATATAAACCTATGGTGGGACATAAATAAGAGACCAAGACATTACAAAAGGACCTCTTGGGTCGAGCCCCCACCTTAAGCCTCTTTTGGTACTTGGTCTAGTCCCACAGAATACTTGAAATAATCATAAGTTTAATCATAACTTGCATAACTTATAGAAGCATGATAACATGGCATGAGTAGCTCATTCTAATACATTACCACTACACGTGACCTAGACCTTGTACTAGAGGGTAGAAAAAACATAGCATGGACTTGACCCCTTCTAGCAGGCATTGCATTACACATGAGGGTACATATTATAACATACATGACCCCTCCTAGTGAGCTTTAGATAGTACATAAGGGTAAAATAGTTATCATGTGTGACCTTTTCATGTAGACATGATTAACTCACAAGAAGGTAGAATATATAGCATAAGGGATCAATATTTTACTTGTAAAATCATAGGAACTTTTCATGAGTGCAATACATGTTTAGGAGCCCATAACTTATCATAACATGCTTGTGTTGAAATTCATGCAATAATCTTTAATTAACATAAGAATCCTTGTCATGTAAATTTAGTAAAACATGGTGGGTATATACCCATGTACTTAAAATCATGCATTTCAAGAGTATGAAGTGGGAGAGAAGAAAAATCAATTCATTTAAAGTTATTCAAATCAACCCACCATTATTATAGTAAAACTCTTGTTTTGGGTATCATGAAAACCAACTAAAACTCATAAGTTCCTTCATAGATTTTCATGGTATCATAGATTACATGACTTTAATACCATAAAATCCATCACAATGTGAAACCCCAATAATGTTTTTGCATAATAATATCATTACTTGAAGAACCTAAATAGAAACTATATATACAATGCATAATGATGTCACCATAAGCAAGAGTTCATGAATACCCATAAAATAATCCATAAAGCATATGTAGTTTGAGAAGAAGATTGGTTGGACTTGTGGGAAAGAAGGTTTCCATAATCAAACCTACATACCTTAGTGATTATGATAGAGGAAACCTGATTTAGATGTGGAAGATTTGAAACTCGCGCTTCCAACCTTTACTTGAAAGCCTTGAAGAGCTTAGAAGAGTTTTGAGAATTAGAGTGTTTTGGAATGAGAAGGAATGAGATTAATTAGGGTTGGATGCGGTCAAAACGACGTAGCTTAGACTGTAAAAAAGATGAAAGGTCAAATTTACCCCTATTAAAATCCTTGTCAGACAGGTCTACAAGATCTGGCTTTAGAACATTTTATAGACCATGGATGGGAATCATCTGATGACCTTTTCCAAACTTCAGAGACTCCCTTTCTATGATTCCTATTATACAGGATTGTCTATGACTCGTAGAGTGCTTTAAAGGTTGTTTGATAAGTCATAGATTGAACTTTAGAAAGATCCTAGTTTTCATCAACTCTTATCCCAGATTTCATCAAGTCTACGAGGTTCTACGAACCCAATTTATGGGTTGTACTCCATCTTACGAGTTTTAAAGATCAATAATTTCAAATTTCCAAGCTTATTTCTTATATCTCTTCTAGCCCATAAGTGGGGTTTTATAGTAGATTTGTTACAAGACACCTTAGCATGGGTTTTGGGTGCTCAAGATTGATTCAGCACAACTTTGAGTTGGCATTTGGGGTTCTGCTGACTAGAGTTACTGAAATGACCCCAAAAAGTGCCCGAAAATGTACCTCGAAAGTGTCCGAAATTGTAATTTATGTATATTTCAAAATGTATGCATGATATAAAAAATCCAACTTCATATTCTTGACCAGGGAGTCAAATAGAGTGGGAAATGGGTCTAATCTCAATTTTAGAGCAAAAGAATCAAAATTTCATTTTTCCAAAAATCAATTTCCAAAGAGCTTTGCGCATCCCTGGTGCGACACGGTCAGGGCGCACAAATGTGTATTTTGTTGATTGTTTGCTTGTTCAGTCCAAGAATTTTTAGTCTTGGGCCTAGGACCTCCCATGTGTGAAAATACCTATACTTAGCCATATTCACTCTCTCAAACACTTAGACAATATTTCACCTCTAAATTTCAAGTCCCAAAACTCTTTCGGATCTTAAGGTTCTCATTCAAACTTCAAATCTCCATTTCCAACCTTCTTCAAGGATTCTCCAAAGTCAAGGTATATGGGTTTCTTTCATGGGTTCCTTTCACCCATGATGCTCAGGCTTTCTTTTACCTAAAATTGCATGATTTAAAGTTGATTTACTAATGGGTCTCACTTATTATGAATTTCACCGTCTTATGTTGGGGTGTCATGAAATTATGATTGTTTTAGCATGTTTTGAGCTATGAATCTAAGATATATTGACAGTTTTACAAAGTATCTATTGATTGTTTTACATTGAATTTTCTAACATGATTCCAATCTTAATTGCATGGTTTTACACTAGCACTACACACCCGCCAAGTGTTTGATAAAATGTCCGGTTAGAGCATTTCTAGGAATTGAAGGTCCAATGCATATCTTATGAGTTGAACAACTTCATGATGATGAAAGGAACGTATTTATGTGATATTCTCCTGTATAGTGTTAGAAAGTGACCATGCCTTACTCAGGGGGTTAAGAGTCGGGTAACCATGTCGAGGGTTTTGTACCTTGATACTAATGAAGGGGTTATGCTTTGATAACCTGGTTGAGGGGTTAGTATCTTAATCACCAGGAGTGCTAGAGTGTCATCCACCAACCAATCAATGGGTTCGTACGTTAATAACCGGGTTGAGGGTTTAGTTCCTCAATCACTATGGGTAGTAGGGTGCGAGTTTCCACCAACCAATCAAAGGGGTTTGTACCTTGGTATCCTATGGTTTTTATAATGATGGTCTCTTATTGCACATGTATGATATTCCATGTAAGCAGTTTTACTTAAGCATTGATCATACATGTCATATTGTTATTATGCTATCTATTGCTTATTAATATGCATTTTGATTATATGCCCATCTCTTGTTGCGTTGTATTCTACATACTTAGTACATTCAAACGTACTAATGCATATCCTATGTCTACATGATGTTACAATGTAGGAATCAGTGCCCCACTTGATCATCCTCCTCCATAGGGCTAGTATGATCTCTCCCAAGCTAGGTGGTGAGTCCTCCATTTTAGGGATAATGTTTATGTTCCTATGTTATGTATTATGACTCCCTTTCTTTATTATATATTTTGACTATGAGGGTGATCCCGATTACTTTTCTTGGCCCCCGGCTAAATTCTATGGTTAGAGGTGTTGTTGGACATGTTATGTATAATGCCATGAGCTTTGACTCTCTCTTGAATCTTGATGATCGTGATATGAAAGTTGTTCCTCAGCCTCGTTTATCCCTATTTACATACTCTTGTCGTATTTTATTGCTTAAGGTATCAAGGATGTGTAATGATATATTAAGAGGCTTGCTTGGGGTCCCTTCAAGTTCCTCATGCACAATGTCACGTCTCGGCCCTAGGCTTGGGTCATGATAGATACCAACTTGTACAGGTTAAGATTTGAGATAGACTGGTTCTGAGGGTGTCACCCTGAGAGAAGTCAGGTGGGTTGAAAGGCGAGGTAAGCTTAGCCCTGATATATTAGCATTTGAGGTTTTGAGTTAAGTTAGGCCGGTTACATTTGAGTTAGACCTATCTCTAGCTTACATTGCTATGCACCTTGTTTCCTATAAATAAGTATGGTGCCAGTGTATTTTAAATGATTTACTTGTACTCTGGTATGTTTTCATGGAATTATATGATTGTCTGACATGTTTAAGGAAGGTTTTTGTGGAAAACATTCCGAGGGTTGTGCTTGGGTCTAATGTGGCCATTGTGAATGGTTGATGGTGGTTGTTTGGGCTGACTACTGTGTTAGTAGCATGCATTTGGTGAATTATAAGCACCGGTGGCTACTAGTATGATTTCTTCCAAGAATTGATTGTTAACTGCTACAGAATGGGGGTCAAATGGTAATAGCTACTAAGTACCATGTTTAAGAAGTGATATACGAATGTTTGGCTATGGACTGAGGTACTGAGTCATTTGAATGGATGGCCTGTTTTGTATTTTCTCCATTGGTGTATGTTTGGTGGTGATGTTGGGTGGATTGGACAACAAAATAAAGGGTTTTAGGCCTTATGTGAAAATATAAGAATGTTAACCATAGTCTGCCATTTGTTTTGTGCAGCCTGTAGACCTTTTATGGTTGATTCTGGGATATGGAGCATTTTTTATGGTCGAGATACTCATGGTGTGGACTTGAGCCTACAGGTATGCCTGTATTCATACTTTTATGTACGAAAGTATTATTAGTTAGGGATGTTGTAATGACCCTCTGGGTCATTTCAGTGTTTTAGGTGATATTTTTATTATTCTAAGTTTTTGGGTAGTGACCTCTGACCTTTTATGGCGTATTGGGACAATTGGGACTAGTTGTGGGTGGTTTTGGTTGAGAACATGCATGTTAGTAAGTTAGTAAGAAGTTAAAGTTGCTAAAAGGATACTTTTGTCAAAACCCTAGTAAACAGCCTCAGAATGGGATTCTAACAATTCTATTAGCTCTAGAATGGCTAATTTGTGCTGGGAGGCCGGTTGGTCCAAGCACGGAGGGTCCTAATATGATTTCTGAGCCAAAAGATGCAAATACTTGCTATTGGAAACTAAAAAGTGTATTTTGGTAAAGGTCAGCTAAACACACTTATA
>JAOTQR010009051.1:10428-21033 GCA_025774065.1 Solanum ossicruentum
TTTGTTTATGAAAACTGAATATCGAATTCCCTGGGAATATCTTGGGGAAGTTTTCAAGTAAGCTGGTGCAGCACCATATGATAAACCCTCCGTGTTCACAGAGGGTGAGGCGTGATAACGGACAAGTAGTTGCTAGAACTCCATATTCGGGATCCTTAGGTGCATTTGCAGAGGCTAGCTGAGCCAAGGCACTGTGTTTGCAGCCCTAGGACTGCGATTGCAGAGAAGATGTAAGGCATATATATATAGACTTCATTCTCGCAAACCAACTGTGGATACAAGCTTCCCTAACTCATAAAATGCTCATTTAAAATTTAGTGAATCAAAAGGTTCACGTGACCCAGATTTCCGTATGGAACATTGTGGTGAAGTTGGTTTGGAAATTTGGTATGTGTTTTGAGATAATTTCCCTGTTTTAACTGTTGTGGTTCTTCAAACTGTGAAAAACTTTGTGTATTAAATTTATAACTGATTTTAGATGGAATGGAATAAATTCTAAGCCTAAGTTGTTCTACGTTCCCACGAAAATGCGATTATATGCTAGGTGTTGGATGTAGCTGTCCAATTTTTTAAAATTTAGACCAGAAAGTCTTGAAAAGAATATTTTCCTTGTAAGGTTTCCAATACCATTTTTGGGCTTTTTCTCAGTTGTCTAGGGTCCTTTTTGGCTACATTTTTCGCTGTAAACTCGGATTATCGTGGGGAAAATATTTTGAGATTTTGCTTGGAATTTATGACATGGGTCCTACCATTTCCCATTTTAGGCGTTTTTGGCCTAATTCCACTCGTTTCTCAAGTTTTCATAGCTAATGTGGCTGTGTTAACCCCGTAAACTGTGTTTTAAATAGTGGAACAAATTTATGTTGCTACCAGGAGGGGAAATGCTCAACTGGATTGATGTGGAGTACGAGACATTGGTTGCAAGGTAGGCTAGGTGTCTCTACTGCTTAGACTGAGCTGAAATGGCTGCATATTTGAGTTGAAATGTGTAGAATTATATTGTGAATGGGTTGATTTGTGGTCTTTATGTCTCATATCGCAGGCTTAAATCTGCATGTCATATATATTATATATATATAGTGGTGTGAGACTATAGTTGTTGCACTAAGGTCTACGTTCGCCGTAGGTGCTATATTTACTAAGTAATGACACTGTTAGACTACGAAAGGGCCCAAAAAGGGGTTGGTTGAGCTGCGAACATATAACAGTATGCACACTTAGCTTGACTCCTGCTTGTATGTGCGTGTGGCCTGAGGCCACTGAAATGTATTAGCTCATGACACTAATAGGTGATTACATGATACCTTGTGCATTGATTCTAATATCCGTATTAGGTTAGTGTCTGATTTGTCTATATCTTTTAGAGTACTTGCGGTAGACTTCCCTATGTAAATATGAAACACCCCAAAAAAGTGCTTTAGAAATGCCTATAATCATAATTTCTATATATCTCATTATCCGTGCGTGATATCAAAAATTCGACTTCATATTCTAAATCGGGGGGGAAACTTGAGTAGGAAATGGATATAACCAAGATTTTAGAGGATCTGTAGTGAAATATAATTTTCGCTATTTTTTCTTATCAGTGTGCATCCGCGACCAGGCCGCGATGTGGACTAGGAGCTAATTAGTCTTAAATCTACCTTTGCATTGGGTCCGTGTCGTGGACCTGACGCAGACCAATATGTTTTTCCTTAATTTTTTGTTTCGGACTAAGGGCATTGGGGTGATAGCCCGATGCCTACTTATGTGTGAAAATAACTATACGTAGCTATTTTTCAACTCTGTATCACTTAAGACCCTCTCAAAAACTTCCCCAAGACTTTGCCATATATCTCGTTCAAATTTCAAAGATTTCAAGTCTAACTTTGGAACTCAAGGATTCTCTTCAAGCTCCAAGTTCTCTTCAAGCTCAACTTAAGAACACCCAAGTTTGAGGTATGTGGGTTTCAACTATTGGGTCCTTTCACCCATGGAGCCCAATCTCCCTTTTTATAAAAAAATGCATGTTTTCAAGTTGTATCTTGTATTTGTATCTCTTATTATGGATTTTGATCATAAATTTTGCTGCAGTTTTATGAAATGTTGATTGAATGTGTATGTGTATCTATGTCATGCTTATTCTTTGTATTGGTTTTGTCTATTGAAGCTATGTATATTTTGAGCTATGAAACTATGGTCTATTATGATATTTGATGATGGATCTCAAGGTATTTTACATGGTGGTTTTACTGAGTTGGTGAGGTGATATACATTTAGTTTTCCCATACTATTTCATTCTTGAATTGCATGATTTTGAACTAGCATTATACGCCCACCAAGTGTTTGATAAAATATCTTAACAAGGATTCTCAAGTTATTGATGATCAATTACATGGCTTACAAGTCAAGTGACTTTATGATGATTCAGGACTTGCGTGTATGTATTGAATTCAAGGAAAGTATCTATGGTGTTGCAAGTAGACCACACCTTGTTGGGGGTTGACATGCCAAATCACCTTGCTGAGGGGGTGACATGCCTCAACCACCTTATTGGGGATGACATGCCCAATCACCACGTTGAGGGGTGGATACCTCGATCACTTTGTTGGGGGTGACATGCCCAATCACCATGTTGAGGGATGGATACCTCAACCACCGGGTTGGGGGGTGACATGCCCAATCACCATGTTGAGTGGTGGATACCACGACTACCTTGTTGGGTGATGACATATCCAATTTCCTTATTGAGGGGTGGATACCTCAATCACCTTCCAAGGGGGTCACATGCCTTTGGATTCCAAGAAGTAGGTCGCTTGGTCTATGTTGGTTATGGTCTCTTCCCGCACATGTAATATATATTTTTGCAAGTTACATGATTTACAAACATGTTTTACTTCAAGCATTGATCATGCATGCCATAATGATATTATACTTATCAAACACTTATGATTATGTATTTCGACAATGTTGGCCTATGTCTTGTTATATTTTATCATATAATACTTAGTACATTCAAACACACTAAGGTATCCTCTATGCCGACATGATGTTACCATGTAGGGATTGGAGTACCTCTCGATCGTCCTCCACATGGATAGTTTGGTGCTTTGGAGTTAAGCTTTCGTGAGTCCTTAAGTTTGAGGACACTGGCTTTACTACGCTTTCTATGTTGAGGCTTATTCACGTTGAACACTTGTTATTATGAGGGTGAGCTCAGAGAGTGTCTTGGTCCCCGTTCCAATCTATGTGTATTGTTGGATATTAAGATATAATTATGCTACGAGGTTGACTCTTGAAATGATTTATGATTATCAATGACTTCCATTAGTCCCATTTCCCTTATTTATATCTCTTATCATTGTCAATTTGCTTCCGCGACCAAGGATGTATGTTTAATATGCTAAGAGGCTTGCTTGGGGTCCCTTCGGGTTCCACATTTGCAGTGCAATGTCTAGGCCCTAGGTTGGGTCATGACAAAGTTAGTATTACAGCACTAGGTTGTTAATAGTCCTCGGAATCCATAACATCACGTTGACTAGAGTCTTTTTCATGGTTGTGAAGCATACCACAACTATGAATGGGAGGCTATGAGGCATTGTAGGAAATGTTTCACCTCTTCATGGTCTATATCATGGTTTAGATGAGGTGTAAGACTTTTCCCCTAATGAATGCTCTTTGCTCTTCTAGATCATGCTTATTACAAGAGGGAGACTTAGGAGAGCCCGTAGACCAGAGGAGCAACCGACCCCTCCTGCTCCTCAAGCTCCTCAAGGTGGAGGGGTAGCCCAAGATGAGTTCCGGGATGCTATTACAATGTTGGCTCATGTTATGACAAACCAAATTCACCAAGGGATACAAACCTCTCATGATCCCACTCTGGCTTCTAGGGTGAGGGATTTCACTAGAATGAACCCACCGGAGTTCCATGGATCCAAGAGATATGAGTACCCCTAAGACTTCATTGATGATGTGTACAAAGTGCTATCTATTATGGGGGTCAATTTGGAGGGGAAAGTTGAGTTAGCACCCGACCAACTCAAAGGTATGGCTCAAATTTTGTTTACACAATGGAAGTTAGAGAGGAGAGATGATGATGTCATTTCTTGGGAGTAATTCAAAGCCATATTTGTTAACAAGTTCTTTCCTATCGAGCTAAGGGAGGCTAAAATGATTGAGTTTATGAACCAGAAGTAAGGTTCCATGAGTGTGAGGGAGTATTCCCTCAAGTTCAACAAACTCTCCAAGTATGCCCACAATTGGTTGTCAAGCCGAGGTCAAGGATGAACAAATTTGTGTCATGTGTGTCCAACTTGGTTAATGAGGAGTGTTGTACTGCCATGCTAATAAGTGATATGGATTTGTCGCGCCTTATTACATATGTCGAACACTTGGAGGGGAAAAACTTAAGAAGAGAAGAACTGGTGAGTCTAAGAGGGATCATTTTAAAGGTGCATTCCAAAATTCCAAGGGTGGCCAGTTCCCTCAAGGCCACAAGTTCCAAGGCCAAGGGTTTTCCAATGCTCATGGTATAAAGTTTTCTATTGACAATCAAAGATTCCAAGTTGGTGGTGGTGTGATGCCTAACCCTATATGCCAATGATGTGGTAGGTGCCATAATGGCCCATATTTGAACAACTCTAATGCTTGTTATGGTTGTGAAGAAGTGGCTTGTAAGTTAATTGATTGTTCTCATGCTCAAAACAAAGGTAGAGATGGTCGTCCACAATGCTAAGGTGCAAATGCTAGTCACAAGGGGAGAGGAGGCCAACAAGGGGGGTGCTCCAAGCAAAATAGATTATATGCTCTTAAAGGGAGAAAGGGGTGGATGAGGTGCCCGATGTCGTCACCAGTATGTTAAAGGTTTTTGATTTTGATGTTTATGCTTTGATAGAACCAGGTGCTACTCCTTCTTTTGTTACTCTGTTTGTTGCCAAAAAGCTTCATGTTAGTCCTGAATTGTTATGTGAACCTTATGAAGTATCTACCACCATTGGTAAGTCCATTATTGCTAAAAGAGTCAATGGAAAGTATGCATGTTCATCTTACATAAACTCTTGCCTTGTGATTTTGTTTAATTAGGTATGTTGGATTTTGATGTCATTCTTGGGATGGATTGGTTGCATGCATGTTATGCTTCTATTGATTGTAGAACCCATAGTGTTAAATTCCAATTCCCTAATAAGCCCATCCTTTGGTGGGAAAGAAGAGATTTGTTGGTCAAATCATCTTAAGCCCATCTTCTATTTAAAGCTCAAAAGTTGATTACTAAGGGTTGTCTCTATCATGTTGCGAGGGTTAGGGGTGTTGAGTCCAAAGTCCTTTTTATTAAGTTGGTTCCAATGGTTAATGAGTTTCTTGATGTCTTTCCCAATGAGCTTCCCAATGTTCCTCCTGAAAGGGAAATAGACTTTGGTACAGACCTCCTTCTTGATACTCAACATGTTTCTATTCCCCTTTATCGTATGGCACCAGTTGAGTTAAAGGAGCAACTAAGGGATTTGTTAGAGAAGGGTTTCATAAGGCCTAGTATGTCACCTTAGGGGTGCAGCGATATTGTTAGTGAAGAAAAAGTATGGTTATCTTAGAATGTGCATTAATTACTGGCAACTTCATAGAGTCACCATAATAAACAAGTACCTTCTACCAAGGATTGATGACCTTTTAAATCAACTTCAAGGGGCTAGTCACTTTTCTAATATTGATCTTTGGTCCGGGTATCACCAAAAGTGAAGGAGTGTGACATTCTCAAGATGGGTTTCTGGACTAGGTATGGGCATTTTCATTTTGTGGTTATGTTATTTGAGTTGACTAATGCACTGGCTATATTTATAGATCTCATGAATAGGGTCTTTAAACCTTACACTGACTTATTTATGGTGGTTTTTATTGATGACATCTTGGTTTATTCCCATAGTGTGGAAGAGCATGTGAATCAGTTGAGGGTGGTATTGCATATCTTAACGGAGGAGAGGATGTTTGCAAAATATGAGAAATGTGAGTTTTGGTTGAAAGAGGTTTCTTTTCTGGGGAATATGGTATTGGGCGATGGTATTAAGGTAGATCTAAGAAGATGGAGGTGATTAGAAATTGTCCTAGACCTTTGACTCCATTAAATATTAGAAGTTTCTTGGGTTAGGCAGGTTATTACTGGAGGTTTTTGAATGGCTTCACTTCTATAGCTTCTCCTATGTCTAAGTTGACACAAAAGAAGAAGAAATTTGTGTGGACGGATGAGTGTGAAAAGAGTTCTCAAACTTTGAAAGATAAGCTTGTCTCCACTCCTATATTTTCTCTACCAGAAGGGTTGGAAGGATTTGTTATGTATTGTGATACCTCAAGAATTTGTTGGGGGTGTGTTTTGATGTGAAGTGGTAAGGTGATAGCATATGCCTCTAGACAACTTGAGGGGCATGAGAAGAATTATACCATCCATGATCTTGAATTGGCGACTATAGTATTTGCTTTGAAAGTTTAGCATCACTACTTGTATGAGGTTCATGTTGATATGTTTACTGACCACAAGAGTTTCCAATATGTATTCACCCAAAAAGATCTTAACTTGAGACAAAGGAGGTTGTTAGAGCTTCTTACAAATTATGATATAAGTGTGCATTATCACCCCAAAAAGTCTTATGTTGATGATGGTGGCAAAGAAGTGGCTAGAGAGGTTCACTGGTTTGCTAGATTAGGGGTTAGGTTGAATGAAGTTGATAATGGTGGTGTAGTAGTTGTTGATAGTTCTATGTCTTACTTGATTGAGGAGATGAAGGCAAAACAACATCTGCTTTGCCAGACTTGAAGGACTTGGTGAGAGATGGTAGAGTGGAGGTCTTCGCCCAAGGTGGAGATGGAGTCCTTAGGTACTAGGGTAGATTGTGTGTACCAAATATAGGTGAATTAAGAGAATTGATTTTGAAGGAGGCCCATAATTCGTCCTCTTCCATTCACCCGGTTCTACAAAGATATATAGGGACTTGAGAGAGGTTTATAGGTAGGGTGGTATGAAGAGAGACATTACCAAGTTCATTTCCGGATGTCATAAGTGCTAACAAATGAAGGTAGAACATCAAATTTCGTATGGCCTAGTCTAAAATATAGAGATTCCTACTTGGAAGTGGGAGGAGATCAACATGGATTTCATGGTTGGATTGCCTAAGGCTAGGAAACATTTTGACTCTATTTGGGTTATTGTGGATAGAATTAAAACGCCGGCTCACTTCTTATTGGTCAAAACTACTTATGGTGCCCAAGACTGTGCCAATTTGTACATACATGAGTTGGTTAGATTACATGGGGTTCAGTTATTTGTCATTTCAGATCATGTTTCTCAATTCACCTCTCACTTTTGGATGTCCTTCCAAATAGTTGTTGGTACCAAAGTTAAGCTTAGCATTGCTTTTCATCCTCAAACGGATGGTCAAGCCGAGAGGACTATCCAAACACTTGAGGATATGCCTAGAGCTTGTGTTTTTGAGTTTTAGGATAGTTGGCATGAACATCTTCCACTCATTTAATATGCTTACAATAATAGTTACCACTCAAGCATTAGTATGGCTCCCTTTGAAGCTTTTTATGGTAGGCGTTAGAGATCCCCGATTGGGTGATTTAAAGTAGGGGAAATGGCTTTGCTAGGTCCGGATTTGGTCATGAAAGGCTTGGATAAGGTGAGGTTGATGAAGTAGTGATTAAAAATCGCCCAATGTAGACAAAAGTCCTACTTCGATGTGAGTAGAAGAGATCTTGAGTTTAATTTTTGTGATTGGGTTTACTTGAAAGTCTCACCCATGAAAGGTGTGGTTCGATTTAGCAAGAAAGGGAAATTAAGCCCAGGTTTGTTGGTCCTTATAAAGTTTTGAGGAGTGTAGGTAAGGTTGGATATGAGTTGGAGTTGCCTATGGAGATGAATATGGTTCATCTCGTCTTCCATGTGTCCGTGTTAGGAAAGTGTGTAGGTGAACCAAGTGCCATAGTTCCCTTGAATGTTGTGGGTGTTGTAGAAGATAATTTGACTTATGAGGAGATCCTGGAAGAGATTTTGGATAGACAAGTGAAGAGGTTGAAAAACAAAGATATAACTTCCTTCAAGGTCCTTTGAAGGAACCAACAAGTTGAAAGTACCATATGGAAAGCCGACGTGGAAATGAGAAAGCTGATACCTATATCTCTTCTACTCTACTCAAGCCGAAGGTACTAATTAAGTCCCCTATATGATTTCAGGTCTTATGTTTCAACCCATTTGTCTTTTGCATGCATTCATGTTTATGTTGACAAGTTTATAGTGATTTTTGGCTTTCATGTTTAGATTTTAGAAAATGATGTTTAAATGTGTTGTTGCATTCATGTTGGGATAAAATCCTTTGGATTACATCTCTTGTGCAGATTTCTTTGAAATTCTGGGACGAATATTACTAAGGAGGAGATATTGAAATACCCCAAAAATATTCTTCGAAAATGCCCATAATTGTAATTTTCATATATCTCAAATCTATGCGTGATATAGAAAATCTAACTTCATATTCTTGATTAAGGGGAAAATTGAGTGGGAAATGGGTATAACCCATCTCAGACAACCCATAGTGAAAAATAATTTTCGCTAATTTTTATTATCCAGTGTGCATCCGCGACTAGGCCGCGATGCAGACTAGGTGTGGATTAGTGTTAAATCTGCCTTCACATTGGGTCAATGTTGCGGACTAGACATGGACTAGTACAAGTTTTTCCTTAATATTCTATTTTGTCTCAAGGACATTGGGGTAATCGCCCCATGTCCACTTATGCGTGAAAAAACCTATACTTAGCCATTTTTCAACTCTATATCACTCAACACCCTCTCTAAAACCTCTCTAAGATTTAACCAAATATCTCATTCAAATTTCAAAAATTTCAAGCATAACTTTGGAATTCAAGGATTCTCTTCAAGCTCCAAGTTCTGTTCAAGCTCAACTCAAGAAAATCCAAGTTGAGGTATGTACGTTTCATTCATTGGGTCCTTTCACCTATGGAGCCCAATCTCCCTTTTTTATGAAAATTGCATATTTTCAAGTTGTATCTTCTATGGGTATCTCTTATTATGGATTTTGATTATAAATTATGTTGGGGTTTTATGAAATGTAGATTGAATATGTATGTCTATCTATTTCAAGCTTATACTATTAATTGGTTTTGTCTATTAAGACTATGTATGTTTTGAGCTATGAAACTATGGTCTATTATGAGATCTGATGATGGAATTCAAGGTATCCTACATGGGGGTTCTACTATGTGTTTGGTGGGTTGACTTACATTGAGTTTTCTCATGTTATTCCACTATTGAAGTGCATGATCTTGAACTAGATTTATACACCCACCAAGTGTTTGGTAATATGTCTTGACAAGGATTTTTAAGTTATTGATGATCTATTATATGGTTTACAAGTCAAGTGACTTTATGATGTTTAAGGGCTTGCATGTATACATTGACTTCATGAAAAATATGTATGGTGTTGCACGTAGACCACACCTTGATGGGGGGGGGTGACATGCCTAATCACCTTGTTGAGGGGGTGGCATGCCTCAACCACCTTGTACAAGGGTGACATGCCCAATTACCATATTGAGGGGTGGATACTTCGATCACCTTGTTTGGGGTGACATGTCAAATCACCATGTTGAGGGGTGGATACCTCGACCACCTTATTGTGTATGACATGCTCAATCACCATGTTGAGGGGTGGATACCTTGACCACCTTGTTAGGAGGTGACATGCCCAATAACCTTGTTAAGGGGTAGATACCTCAATCACCTTGACATTCCTTGGATTCCAAGTAGTAGCTTGCTTGGTTTATGTTGGTTATGATCTTTCCCCCCCACATGTAATATATATATATATATATATTTGCAAGTGATATCATTTACAAGCATGTTTTACTTCAAGCATCGATCGTACATGCCATATTGATATTATACTTATCCATTGCTTATGATTATGTATGTCAACTACGTTGGCTTATATCTTGTTGCATTTTATCCACATACTTAGTACATTCAAATGTACTAACGCATACTGTATGCCTACATGATGTTACCATGTAGGGGTCGGAGAACCTCTTGATCATCTTCCACGTGGCTAGTTCGGTGCTTAGGAGTTAAGCTTTGTTGAGTCCTTAAGTCTGAGAACTTTATCTTTACTACCCTTGCTATGTTGGGACTTATTTATGTTGAACATTTGTTATTATGAGGGTGAGATCGGAGAGTGGCTTGGCCCCCGCTCTAATCTATGTTATAGGTGTTGTTAGATATTTAGATACTGGTACTAGCTTGACTCTAGAAATGATTTATGATTATCAATTACTTCCCTTAGTCCCATTTCCCTTATTAATATCCCTTGTCATTGTCATTTTTCGTCCGTGACCAAGGATATGTGATTGATATTCTAAGAGGCTTGTTTGGGGTCCCTTCGAGTTTCCCATTCATCATGTCACGTCTAGGCCCTAGGCTTGGGTTTTGTCCAGTCCAGTGATTTATATGATCCTGTATACGTTATTGTCTTTTATGTACTTGTGCTATTGGTTAGTGGCAAGAGAAACACACCATGTTCTGGGAACTATTCTAGTTGTCCGCCAATGGGAGCCTTGTAATCTGTG
>JAOTQR010009051.1:37303-55028 GCA_025774065.1 Solanum ossicruentum
GGGGTGCAAGTTGATGTGTTCACCGATCATAAGAGTCTCTAGTATGTCTTCACCCAAAATGATCTCAACTTGAGACATAGGAGGTAGTCAGAACTTCTTAAGGACTATGATATGAATGTGCATTATCATTCCTCTAAGGCTAATATGGTGGCGAATACTTTGAATAAGTTGTCTAGCTCGTGTTGATGATGGTGGCAAAGGGGTGGCTAAGGAGGTCCATTCGTTGACTAGATTAGGAATTAGGTTGGGAAGAGGTTGAAATTGGTGTTGTTGTTGATGTTGATGGCTCTACATCTTCATTATTTGAGGAGGTGAAAGCTAAGCAAGATCTTGATCCCTCCTTGTTAGAATTGAAAGCCTTGGTGAAAGGGGGCAAGGTGGAGGTTTTCTCCTAAGGGAGAGATGGTGCCCTTAGGTATCAAGGTAGGTTGTGTGTGCCTTGTGTTAATGGCTTGAAGGAAAAGATTATTGATGAGGCTTATGGTTCTTCTTACTCTATTCACCCTCGGTCTACTAAGATGTATAGAGATTTGAGAGAGGTGTATTGGTGTGGAAGCATACATTGCCAAATTCATATCCGATTGCAATAGTTGCTAATAAGTCAAAGCTGAACATCAAAGGTCTAGTGGCCTAAACCAAGACATAGAGATTCCTACTTTGAAGTGGGAATATATTAATGTGGATTTTCTGATTGGGTTGCCCAAGACTAGTAAGTGTTTTGATTCCATATAGGTTGTGGTTGATAGGATGATGAAATCAGCTCACTTTGTACCGGTTAAGATTACATATAGGGCTGAAGATTATGTTAAGTCTTATATTCATGACTTGGTGAGGTTGCATGGGACTCATTTGCCCATCATATCAGATCATGGTGCACAATTAACTTCATAATTATGGAGGTCCTTCAAAAGAGGTCTTGGAACCAAGGTAATGCTTTGTACGGCCTTTCACCCTCAAATGGATGGCCAAGCCAAAAGAACTATTAAAACACTTGAGGACATGCTTAGGGCTTGTGTGTTAGAGCTTAAGTAGTCTGGATGATTGTCTTCCATTGATTGTGTTTGCCTACAACAATAGCTATCATTCCAGCATCGAAATGGCTTCTTTTAAGGCTCTCTATGGTTAACATTGTAGATTACCTGTTGGGTGGTTCAAAGTTGGATATATAGTTTTGTTGTGTCCTGATCTAGTTATGCATACTATGGAGAAGGTAAGGGTGATTAGACAAAGTTTGAAAATAGCCTAAAGTCACCAAAAGTCTTATGCCAATGTGATAAAGAAGGAGCTTGAGTTTAAGGTTGGTGATTGGGTCTATTTAAAGGTGTCACCCATGAAGGGAGTGCTTCTTTTTTGTAAGAAGGGCAACTTGAGCCCTAGATATGTGGGTCCTTATAGGGTGATGAGAAGGATTGGTGAGGTGGCCTATGAGTTGGATTTGCCTAGTGAAATGGAAATGGTTCATCCGGTCTTTCATGTGATGTGTGTGGGTGATCCTAATACTATTGTGCCTCTTAATGTTTTGGGGGTAGTTGAAGATTACTTGGCACATGAATAGGTTCCAGTAAAGATCGTGGATACACAAGTGAAGAGGTTGAGGAATAAGGATGTTGCTTCTATTAAGGTCTTTAGAGGAACCAACAAGTCGAAAGTGCTACATGGAAGGCTGAAGCGGACATGAAAAAACAATTTCCTTATCTCTCCCATTCTACTCAAGCCTAAGGTACTTAAACTTATGTTGAGATTTTGAAAAGTATGTTTTAAGTATGTTGGTGCATTCTTGTTGGGGCTGAATTCTTCATGATTGCTCTTCTCATATATGTTTCTTTCACATTCCGGGATGAATGTTCCCAAGGGGGAGATACTGAAACGACCTGAAAACGTGCCCAAAAATGTTTCTCGGAAGTGCTCGGAATCGTAATTTCCATATATCTCACAATTTGTGCGTGATATCAAAAACCCAACTTCACATTTTGTTTTAGAGGGTCAAATTGAGTGGGAGATGGGTCTAACCCAATTTAGGAGCAACCATAGACAAATTTTATTATGATTTACAATGAGCAGTCCACGCCTTTAGCGAGATACAGTCTAGTATATTTTCTGTCCAGATTTTTTATCCTGTCCAAGATTTTGAGTCCTGGGCCTAAATGCTCTGATGTGTGAAAATACCTCAAATCATTCAAGACATTCCCAAGTACTCTCTCAAACACTTAGACAATATTTCATCTCCAAATTTCAAGTCCCAAAACTCATCCAGATGTTAAGGTTCTCACTCAAGCTTGAAGTCTCTATTTCCAATCTTCATCAAGAATTCTCCAAAGTAAAGGTATGTAGGTTTCTTTCATGGATTCCTTTCACCCATGACACCCAAGCTTTCTTTTACGTAAAGTTGATTTATTCATGGGTCTTACTTATTATGAATTTCACTGCACACTATGTTGGGGTTTCATGAAAGTATGGTTGTTTTAGCATGTTTTGAGTTATGAATCTAAGATATATTATGATATTTGATGAAGGATTTTTATCTATGCTGCTTGAGGGTTTTACCAAGTATCTATTGATGGTTTTACATTCTAGCATGATTTTACTCTTGAATTGTATGGTTTCACTAGCACTACACACCTGCTATGTATTAGGTAAAATGTCCGGTTATGATTTTCTTGAGGAATTGAAGGTCCAATGCATGTCTTTTGAGTTGAATGACTATATGATAATGAAAGGAATATATGTATATGATATTATCTCTATAGTGTTGGGAATTGACTAAGCCTCACTTGGGAGGTTGTAGGCCTGGGTAACCTTGTTGAGGGGTTTGTACCTCGATCACCTCGCTCGGGAGAAAGTAGGCCCGTGCAACCATGTTGAGGGGTTTGTACCTTGATACCCATGTTGGGGTTGGTCCTCCATCAAGAATGCGGGGGGGGGGGGGGTTGTACCTCATCAACCTTGTTGAGGGGTTTGTAGCTCATCAACCAATTGAGGGGTCAGTACTTCATTCACCTCTCCAAGGGGGTGGTAGGCCTTAGATATTCACTAATAATGGTCTCTCCTTACACATATATTATGTTCTATATAGGCATTATTTTACTTCAAGCATCCTTCATACATGCGATATTGCTATATGCTCATCTTTTCTTATGCTATCCATTTTCTGCTAGTGCTTATCACTTGTTGCATTGAATCCCATATACTTAGTACATTCAAACATACTAACGTATACTCTATGCCTATATGATGTCACCATATAGGAACTGGAGCCCCCCTTGATCATCCTCCTCCATGTGGCAAGCATGACTTCTCTCAAGCTCTTTGGTGAGTCTTCCATTTCGGGGATGATGTTTATGATCTCATGCCATGTTCTAAGACTGTCTTTTTTTGATGTATATGTTGACTGTGAGGGTGAGGCCGGTAGCTTGTCTTGGCCCCCGCTAAGTGTTTAAGTTTTAGAGGTGTTGTTGGATATGTTTATATTATGCTATGAGCTTTGACTCTCTCTTGACTCTTGATGTTTATGATATGAAAGTTATTCCTTAGCCCCGTTCATCCCTATTTACTACCTCTTGTTGTATTTTATTGCTTCGGCGATCAAGGATGTGTAATGATATGTTAAGAGGCGTGCTTGGGGTCCCTTCGGGTTCCCATGCATCATGTCATATCTAGGCCCTAGGCTTACGTTCTGACACGCATGTAGTAATTGTGATGCAATGCCCATTATTCTTTAGATTTTGCTTCATGTTGCTTGGTAGTGTACCCTTCTACTATTTTTTAATTGTGTTGACATTTGTCCAAATTGTTGCTCCAACTACTTAATGTTCACCACATGAGACTCGATCTTTTTATTAATTACTAATATATTAGTTTTCATCTCTTTCATGGTCTCATCCAGTGCTCCCACTTACTTGAGCAACTTACCAAACATCTCCTCAATCTTCGAACTACCCAATCTAGAATCATGATTTTCTGGTAGCACATATGGTCTATTTCGATTTCTGTCTCTGGATTCCCAATCACTATCTCGATCTTAGCCCCTGAATCTTGGGGGACTAGAACATACCTTTACTAGCTCACCCTTAATATTAGCAAGGTACAAAAGTCCTAGAATAACATCATAAGTAAGAAACATAGGTCTTATATCCAAACCATGGGAACTCACCAATCTTCAATAGCAATGTCAAAAAGCTAGCCACAAATATGAACGGTACAATCGTCATCCATCCCTACATGCTGATATTCTCTCGGCAAGAGTGTGTGTTAATATGTTGGATTATACTAGGTATGTAAACATGTAATGTATCAATAGACGTAGTACATTATATCAATATACATAGACATAAGAAATAGAGTAAGGACAACATATGCATGAGCAATGCACTTTAAAATTCATTTGTAGAAGCATCAAAAAATATTTCATATCCTCATAGACATACATATGTGGGAATAAGAAAATAACTGACAATAAGACCATGGGGACTATTACATGTAATCCTAATGTTGCCTATACATCAAGCAAAAGAGGAGTCTACTTTGCCAAGTTAGACCGGATCATCACCCTATAGGCTCTATCTGAGCACGGCGAAAACACATCATTTGACCACACCCTTTGGGATCTACCATAGCATAGCAACTATCTAATAAAAGCTTTCTGGATCCACTAGCACACCTTGAAGGCATAAAAAAATGAACATCATTCCTATGGTGACACATAGTTATGGGACAATCGAATCTACTAATTCCCTGTTAGTGCTAAGTCATATCCCACGGAATACATAATCCTGCATATACATAAACTCCATCATAATTCATATTTAATCAAAATCATACTTTCATAGCTTGTAAAATAGGCATCTTGACTTCATTATATTAAAAGAATATTTCATCTAAATAACTTTCCATATAGTGTGGGTAAACACCCCATCTTATCATCATCATCATCATACATATTAGAGTCTTAGGTCAAACTTATCATATCATCATCAAAACTTCATCATAATCATCATCATCAAAACCATCATCATAGGATCATACTTTCATAGTTAAAATTATATTCATAAAAGTCATAGCATTATCATAGGAAAACTAGTGTCGTGTGTGGGTACATGAACAATTGAGTTCAAATCATGCAATTTAATAAAATTCATAGAGGAAACATGCAACTGAAATCAATTAGGATCATTAGTGAAAGAACTCACATCGATTTTAATAAAAAGACCTAATCATATACTTGACATCACTAATGGAAAAACCATCAACTTTCATAGAATTAACTTTAATTTTTAGTAGGATAGATCAACATTCATCATCTCAATTATTATTGAAGAATTGGAGTAGTAGTAAAGGAAACGCATACAACTTCATAAGCGAATTAAGATAAAAATTGAGAATTTGAGAAGGGACTCCATAGAAGAAGGGATTATATGGATGAATCTCACATACCTTAAGTGATTGACTTGGAAAGCTTGAAGAGATATGGAGGATTTTGGTTCCCTTGATCTTCAATGAAATTTTGGTTGAAGAAGAAGAAATTTTTTGTGAGATTTCTTAGACAGTGAATTTTTGTGAGTGATTTAGTGATAAAATGGGTTATTTGGGGGATAAAGGGCTATATATAGGATAGGTTAAGTCATGAAAACCTCTCAAATATGACTTCAGACAGCTAGGAATGAGTTCCACATGATATCACTTGAGATTGGAATTGTTCAAAAACTATTCTACAGTAGTGGACCACAGGCGCGATGCGAACTTGTTCCCCCGCAGGTCATTTTCAAGCAAAGTTTAATTTCCCCTGTTTTGTCCTAGGTATATGTGCAAATAACTTTTATACATAAGGGGAACCTCTCCATGACACATATTGATCGCGTACTCATCTAAATAAGAAATTTCTTACAAAAAATTATTTTTTGATATGGTTAGTCTAAAAATTGAAAGAGACTATTTTCCTGCACAATCTTCCCTCCTAAATAAGAATCTGGCCTCAGATTTCCCAAAAAAATTAAAGATAATGTGATATGCAAGGTATCATTCATAGGGTCATATGAAGTCACTTTGAGAGGTATTACAATATCTTTCCTTTGGTAACACTCGAATGAGATCAAGGTAAGCTTGAGTAGAGAAGAGTACGTAACTCACATTTCATCACAAATGGAATAATGCAGCTTGAAAACACCTTTAGAAATCATTTTCATGGGTATGCATGCGTATAGTATGACATAGAGAGAGAGACTCTTAAATGCATGAAGGAATTTGAGCTTGAGTGACTAAGTACCTTAAGCTCGAGTGGAAGGAAAGAAGTAAGGATATTGTTTCATCATGTTTACCTCTACTTTCCATTTCTCCATAAAACTTTTAACGGATAGAATGTCCTTATTTGTCAATCTCTTAATTTGTCAGTCCAGTATCTCTTAATTTTTTAGACCATCCTTAATGCTCATGTCATTTAAAGGTACAAATATTTGCATCACCAATACATTTCCTCAACATTGACATATGGAACACTGGATAAACCATAGATAATTTCATTGGTAACTCCAACTATAATCCACCCTACCTATACTCCCAAAGATCTTATAAGGCCCTACGTACCTAGGGTTTAACTTGCCTTTCTTTCCAAATCATACAACACCTTTGATAGGAGATACCTTGAGATATATTCAATCATCTACATTGAATTAAATATCCCTTTTCCTAACATGCAAATATGACTTTTAGCGACTTTAGCCTGTTTTTAACTTCTCCCATATAAGTCCTACTTTTTCCATAGCCTCAAATACCAAATATAGACCAATCAAAGACATTTCTCCAACTTCAAACCATCCTACCAGAGACCTACCACTCCACCTATATAAAGCCTCAAATGGTCATATCTCAATACTTGAATAACAGCTATTATTGTATGCAAATTGAGTCAAAGGTAAATGAGCATTCCAATTTCCCTTGAAGTAAAGTACACATGACCTCAACATATCTTCCAACGTTTCAATTGTTCTTTTGGCATGCCCATCCATCTGGATGAAATATGGTGCTCAACTTTACTTTGGAAGTTAGAACGTTTTGAAAAGACTTCTAAAAATGTGAAATAAATTGAGTATCATGATCCAAAAATTATGGACAAAGGCACACTATGAAGTCTCACCAATTCCTTAATATATATATATATATCTTGGCATAATCCACCACACTATAAGATGTCTTAACTGGTAGAAAATGGGCTGATTTTTTTCTTCTTATCCACAATTACCCATATAGAATCAAATTGCCTTTTAGTCTTAGACAAACTCATAATGAATTCAATGTTTACATTTTTTCATTTATACATAGGAATATCAATGTCTTGGGCTAGACCTCCTGGCCTTTGATGTGAAACTTTCACTTCTTGGCAGTTTGGGCATTTCGCCACAAACTTTGTTATATCCTTTTTCATGTCATCCTACCAATATACTTCTCTTAGATCTCTACACATTTTGGTGGATCTGGGTGAATAAAATACAGTAAGTTATGGCCATCACTCAATATCATCTCCCTTAAAGCATCAACATTTAGAATACATAACCGGCCTGGATAACAAAGTATCCCATGTCCCCCTTGTGAGAAAACCTCAACCTTCGCATCAACAAAAAAACTTATTTAACTTTATCAATACTGGGTCTATATCTTAGGATGCCTTGACACTCTCTATCAATGATGACTCTGCTCCATTAGGAATAAGAATTTTACCCAAACCTGAGTTACTCAATCATACACCTAATCGTGCCAATTGATGGACATTTTTTACCAACTTCTTTCTTCTATCATTTACATGAGCTACACTTCCCATAGACACCGTACTAAGAGAATCAGCCACAATATTTGCCTTACCTAGGTAATATAATACACTCATATCATAGTCTTTGCACAATTTTAGCCATTTCCTTTGCCTAAAGTTCAAGTCCCTTTGGCTAAATAGATATTGCAAGCTCTTATGGTCGGTAAATATATCAAGATGCACCCTAGAAAGGTGGTGACAACATATTTTCAATGGAAACACAACGGCCAACAGCTCAAGATTATGGCTCAGATAGTTCCTTTCATAAACTTTCCATTGCCTCAAATCATAGGCAATGACTTTACCATATTGCATCAACATATCACCTAGTCCCACATGTGAAGCATCACAACAAACAACAAAACCATCTGAGCCTTCCCATAATATCAAAATCGAGGCTAAAGTAAGACAATCCTTTAATGTTTGCAAACTCTTCTCATATTCATCTGACCATTGAAATTTCACCTTCTTTTGGTCAATCTAGTCAAAGGCAATGCAATAGAAGAGAATCCTTCAATAAATCTTGTATAATATCTTGTCAAACCAAAGAAAACTCCTAATATTCGAAGGAAAAAATAGTCAAGGTCAATTCCTTACATCCTCCATTTTCTTTGGATCAACCATAATACCATCACCGGACACAATATGACCATAGAATGCCACCTCCCTCAACAATAATTCACACATACTAAATTTGGCAAACAAATGCTTATCTCTCAAGGTTTGCAACAAAATTCTCAAATGTCGCATATGTTCCTCTTCACTTTGGAGTAAATCAACATATTATTGATGAATACCACCATAACATATCTAGATAGGGCTTGAAAATTTGATTAATCTAATCCATAAAGATAGAGCATTTGTCAACCCAAATGACAACTGAGAATTTATAATGTCCATGCCTTGTTTGAAATGCCATCTTAGGAATATCACTCTCTTTCGCCCTCAGTTGGTGATACTCGTATCGAAGATAAATTTTGGAAAAGTAGCTCACACCTTGCAATTGGTCAAATAAGTCATCAATCCTTGGAAATAGATACTTATTTTAAATAGTCACCTTATTCAATTGCCAATAATCCACACACATACAAAGCGAACCATTCTTCTTCATCAAAAATAATATGGGAGAACCCTATGGAGACACACTAGACCTTATAAAGCCTTTGTCAAGAAAGTCCCTCTATTGCTTCTTTAATTCTTTCAAGTCCACCAAGGCCATCCAATATGACAAAATAGAAATAGATTGAGTATAGGGTAGAAGAGCAATGCCAAAGTCAAGTTCTCTTTGTATAGGGCAAGACATCGAAGAATTCATTAACTATTGGAACCAAATGAAGAGTAGGGATTGCGGACTCCACATCCATAACCAAAAAAACATGATATATGCATCCCTTAGAAATTATTTTCCTAGCTTTTATATAGGAGAAGAATTTACCCTTCAAACACTGAATTAGTTATCACGACTCGAACCTATGACCTAGTCATGACATGGTGAATGAGACACGTGAAGGCATCCCGCTCAAGCCTCATATTTATATAATAAGCATTCATAAGGTAATATAAGCAAACATAAAAGAATAAACAAGTGAAAGCTAATCAAAGTGAAAGTATGAACTTTCATAAGGAATATAGATCAATCCATTAAGGTCTAAATCATGCCTCTACATTGTAGAATATCTAGTTGGGGACTAGCACATAGCTCACTAGCTCACTTTCAAGGCATACATCAAAAGAATGAAAATGATGAATTCTTAAAATAAAGGAAAAGTGCCATAGGCTTGTCCCCGAAGCATGGAAATTCACCAACTAGTCTTCAAACTTAAAATCTTAATCTAGCCACGGAATGGAATGGTTGTCTCATCGTTTGTCCCTACATGGTTAAAGCATGTAGGCAAAGAAATATGTGTTAGCATATCGAATGTACTAACTATATAGGTAATTCATGAATAAAAAGACATCACAATAATATCAGTATGCATAACCATAAATATGTATGAGCATGAAAGTTTAAAATCATGAGAAAAAGCATCATGAAAATCGATTGATAACCTTAATATAATATATGTGGGAATAAGATCATAACTGACATATAAAACTATGCGTACTATTACAGGTAATCTCGATGTTACTTCTATAGTTAGTAAAAGAGTAGCCTACTTTTCCAGAGTAGACTAGACCTTACCTAACGAGACACATCCATTTCGGTAAGTGCTTTAATATTACACCTTACGGGAACCTTCCCATTTCGGCATATGATTTCCTTTTGTGGATCCTATACCGACCCCAAAAAATGCCTGAAAATGTGTCTCGAAAATGCTTAGAATCGTAATTTTCATATATATCAAAATCCATACGTGATGTTAGACATCCGACTTCATATTCTTATTCAGGGGGAAAAATTGAGTGAGAAATGGGTCTAACCAAAATTTTGGAGCAACCATAGTAAAATCTAAAATATCAACTGAGCAACAAACATAGCATGCCTGCGGGCCCTTAGCGCGACACGGCTGGGACGCGCCACTACCTTATTTGTGCCCAGTTATTTATTCCAGTCCAAGGCTTTTCGATCTTGGGCCTAAGCCTTCCCATACTTGAAAATACCTATATTTAGCCTTATTTTATTTTTATATCATACAAGAAATTCCCTAATACTCTCGCTCACACTTAGACAAATATTTCACCCAATTCAAGTGTCCCAAACTCACTTCCGAGTCTCAAAAAATTCATTCAATCTTCAAGATCTCATTCAAATCTAAGACAACCTTATTCATTTTTCTTAAGACCATCGTGGATCCCTTACATTAAGCTAAGTTAAAAAGGAATTTCCATTGGATAAGTTTTGCATAAGTACTGGTAGCAGTGTGAATTTTAAAGGGGCATATCTCTTAACACACAAAGAACAGGGTAGACCACAACCTACCAAATCAAAGCTTTTTAAATTAGCTTTTCAGCGCACTTGATTTCACCTTATTTAGATTTCAGATGAACAAGTTAGGCCCATTTTTGCAGAACTTATATGTGCAGGGGTATATACGGGTTTTTGCCAAATTCTGCCTCATTAATGGCATTTCATAAAATTTAGCCATTTCTATTGGTATTTTGGGAATTCGTATGCTATATTAACACCTCCTAAAGACCTAACCTTATTTCTAAAGATTAAATTCACTCCTCCCATTTGGAACACACTCTCAAATCCTCTCAAGACCCTCCACCAAATCCCCAATACAAAATCAAGGAAACTCAAGAGCAAGCTTTGGAGTCTAAGAGCCACTTACAAACATCAAGTCTTTTACAACTCAATTTCAAGAAATGTAAGGTCTAAGATATGTGGGTTTTATTCATGGGTACCTTTCACCCATGAAGCCCAATCTTTCATTTCTATAAAAATTACATGTTTCTAAGTTGTGTTGCTTATGGGTATTATGGATGTTTGGTTGAAAACACATGATTACTCATTTTTAAGTCTCTACCATGAGATAATTTATCTATTTTGATTATGATATTTTAAGCTATAGAACTATTATCTTTCTTGATATTTGATAAGGGTTTTCAATGTATTTTACATGATGGTATTACTAATTATTGGTGGGCTGATTTACTTCACATTTTCTTGTTTGATTTCACTCTTGAATTGTATGGTTTATAACTACCACTACACATCTGCCAAGAGTTTGATAAAATGTCTAGTTATGGGTTCTTGAGGAATTGAAGGTCTAATGCATGTCTTATGAGTTGAAAGACTATATGATGATGAAAGAAACATGTGTGATTAAATCATGAAAAAAACTTATGGTATTGCAAGTGAATTGTTGGGCTCTCATGTTTTTATCTTCATGGGAATTATTAATGAGTTATTGGGTTCTTATGCTAAGGTTTATGCTCTTCTCAATTGTGAAGCCTACTAGAAGGGGTTATGAACTATGCTATATGCTTTACCCTCTAGTGCAAGGCCAATTCATACATGTTGGGGTTATTAACTACGTTGAGCACCTTTACCCTCATGTATGAATAAATGCTACTCATATACTCATGTAGGGGTTATGAATTATTGTGTACTCCTTATCCATGTGCATGGTTGAGGTTATGCAATATATACACATGTAGGTGTTATGACCTATGCTACCTTCCACCCGCATGTGCTATTCACTCACTCATATCTACATGAAGGGGTTTGAACTATGTGGCACTCCTTACACTCATGTATGATTTGAGGTTATACAGTGTACTCATATGAAGAGGTTATGAACTATATGGAAAGCCTCACCCTCATATGCACACATGTAGGGGTTATGACCTATGCTACCTTCCTACCCTCATGTGCTATTCATTATCTCTTGTTTACATGTAGGGGTTATGAACAATGCTATCTCTTTACCCACATGTAGTACCCATTACCTACTAGAAAAGGTTATGACCTATGTTATATTCCTCACCCTCTAGTACAAGATACATGGATGATGTAATCATGTTATCTTATTGTGTTAAATAAGTTATGCAAGTATGATTATTTTCAAGCATGTTTTACTACAAGCATTGTGCATGATGCCATGTTGCTAACATACTATCTCCCACTATGATTACGCATTTTTATTATGTTGCCTATCTCTTATTGCATTGCATCCCACATACTTAGTACATTACAACATACTAATGCATATTCTATGACTACATGATATCACTATGTAGGAACCGGAGCCCCGCTTGAGCATCTCCACCCACATAGCTAATACGATTTTACTCAAGCTTGTTGGTGAGTCCTCCATTCCAGGTATGTTGCTTATGCTCTCATGCTATGTTCTAAAACTGTCTTTCTTATATGTGTACTTTGACTATGAGGGTGAGCCCGACTACTTGTCTTGGCCTCCGCTAAGTTTCTATGTTTAGAGGTATTGTTGTACATATTATGTATGCATGCGATGAGTCTTGACTCTCTTGTTTCTTCATATTTATGACATGAAAGTTTACCCTTAGTCCTAATTTCCCTTGTTTATGCTTCTTATTTTCATTTAATTGCTTTCACGACCAAGGATGTGTAATGATATGCTATGAGGCTTCTTGGGGTTCCTTCGGGTTCCCCATTCAATAGTGACATGTAGGCCCTAGGCTTGGGTCGTGAAATATCCACTAACATAATACCATATAGGCACATAATCATCATCCCTACGGTGGCACATAGTTAGGAGCGAGGTAGGCTTTTAATAAGAACCTTGTAGGTCAAGTCCCTACCACCAATCTCCTTCGGTGCTAAGTCATATCCAATGAAATATATAATCAGACATATACATAGCTTTTCAATATAGTTCATACTTCATGAAAATCATACTTTCATAATTCAAAAATAATCATCATAACTTTCATGAAAACTCCATGTCAAAATAATAGTCCATCTACTTTGCTTTTATCATAGTGTGGGTAGACATTCTCACCTTAATATCATCATAAACATTAGGGCATTCATCACCAACTTTATCATAACATCATCAAAGCTTTCATAACATCGCCATTGTCATAATCTCATCATTATTGAAAACATGCCTATACATACTTGAGATCATAATCATAAAAATCCACAGCTTCATCATAAGAGACTAGGGCTAAGTGTTGGTATATGAACAATTGAGTCAAAACCATGCCATTGTGTTAGATTCATAGAGAAAACATGCAATTGAAATCAAATTAGATCATTCATAAAATAACCCACCTCAAATCATTAAGTGCTAATCATGCATACTTTAAAAAGAACATATTTTTGCTTGAAAATCATATATAATATGAAATTCATCAGCATTCATATATTAAGAATCATAGCTTAAAAGCCCATAAGAATTCATCACGAAATTTTTGTAAAAATAAGGTTTCTTATTAGGCCATGGATGAATCTAATCCATGAATGAAGTCCTACATACCTCAAGTAGACTCCTTAGAATTGAAGAAGAAAACCTGGAAATCCTTAATCAAATTTTCAATCTTTAACTCCAATGGAACCCTTGACTTAATATTGAGAACCCTTTAGAGAAATATAGGAACTACAAGATTTGAATGATTGTGGAATATGATTTTATAGAGGTTAGGTTGGTTAAGTCAGTTAGTGTAGCCAAAATGACATAGCTTAGGGCTTAGACGAATTTAAAATGTCAAAAACACCTTTCATTAAAACTGAGAGAGCCATACACGAAACCCCTCCTACGAGCCATGGATGCACCTATGGTCTGTACCTTAGCTCTAGGAACTAGGGTTCATAAAAGTTGAGCTACTAGAATTGCAGCTTCTAAGCCATAAACATGCAGCATGACCCGTCGTTCCACTTATGAGCCGTGAGACCTTCCATAAGTTATTTCCACACTTTTACAAATTTTGGATTCCTGAAGGCCTGTACCTACAGAACTGTTAAAGGGACATGGTTTTTTATATGGTCCGTTTGATATCATTTAAGCCAACTTCCAGAAATTTTCAAATTTTTTATTTTGCACTTTCTATGAATGCACCTATATGACCGTTGGTTACTTCTATGAGCTATAGACCGGCTTATAGGGTGCAACCGTCAACAAACTTCCTATGTTTTACTTTTCTAGGCCTAAAAACATGAGAGGTTTTACATTAGTTCCCTTCCATTCTAAAATATGCTCATTAGGAACATGGAATTTGACCCTACGGTTCTACAATCAAAGGATGCATATGACGCATACAACCAAAAGAATAACATCAAAATCGGTCATGTCAATATCAATTAGATCACATTGAAAGACTTTATGCATTACCATAATGGGGAAATTTTTGTAGACTTTCTTAGCCAAAATCGACTTACCTACTGAATATGGCTCTTTCACGACATAGGGAGGTACAACAAACATTATGGCAAGGTAAGGAGTAACAAATGACAAATTTGCATTGGGATCAAGTAAAGCATATGCATCAAATTCAAAGAGCCGCAACATATCCCTAACCATATCGAGAGACTCCTCAACTTCTTACCTAGCATGAAGAGCATATAAATGGTTGCCATGGTGTCCACCTCCTTGAGCTTGGCCATCTTGAGCAACTTTCCTCTTTTGAGCCACTTGGCCTTGAGGCTGCCCGTCCTTTCCCTTAGTAACAATATTGGGACACTAAAAAATCTTGTGTCCTATCTTCCCACAACATAAGCAAACATTGGTAGCTTTCAAGAAATCACCTCCATGGTTCCTTGCACATTTGGGACACCTAGGAGGAATAGCACCACCTGTAGTTACATCACCTTGTGCCTTAGGAGTACGCACCCTAAACCCTTTGTTAGTACACTTAGATGATCCTTGATCTTGTTAGAAACAACCACCACCGGACTTAGCATAAGAAAATACCCCATTCGAATTTAGCCCTCTTGGACTATCTCACCTTCATCCTTTGAAACCTCTCACTCTCTATTTGTTCAACATGGGTCATAAGTCTAGAAATATCCATTAGTTAGACAAGCAATGCCATCATGAACTCTATTTTCACCAAGTTAGACACACTCGAAATAAACTTATTCATTTGGGCTCTTAGTTTGGCTACAAGAAAAGGGACATACTAGGAGAATTTGGTTAATTTAAGGGAATACTCCCTCACACTCATAGCACCTTGTTTTAAACTAATAAACTCCACTACTTTCGCCTCCCTGAGATAAAGAGAAAACAAATAATTAAGAAAAATAGCCTTAAAGGCCTCTCAATCAGTAAGCCCTTCCTCATCACTCCTCTCATATTTTCATTGTATAAACCAAACATGAGCAACTCCCTTAAGTTTGTAAGCTACCAAGTCAACTTTCTCTTTGGAAGACACCCCTATAATTTCAACCACTTGTAGGCTTTATCAATAAACTCTTGTGGGTCCTCACCTACCTTGGAACCATAGAACTCCGAGGAATTCATCCTAGTAAACTCCCTCACCCTAGAAGTTGGGGTAAGAGACTTTGAGAAACAACAACTTAGGCCAACATAGTGATAGCGGCCCTAAACTCCTCATTAATCACTTGGTCGACTTGAGAGTATTGAGGAACTTGGGGAGCTGAAGGAGTGTGTTCCTCATCAGCATCAACTCCCTAAATAATGAAGTACGTCATAGAGTCATTCTCTGAACATTTCAAAGGACAAGTATTAGAGGGGAATGAGTATTAAAGGCACGACATCGATCACAAAGAAGTGAGGATTTCTTAAATGACCCATAGCCTCCTATTCATGGATGTGGTGCACATTAATCCTATCCATAAGACTCTATTATACACGGCATGTTGGACTCCCTAGGATGATTTGAAACCTTGTGCGCTAATACCAAAATTGTCATAATACAAACCTAGGGCCTAGCCTTAACACAACGAATATGACACCTGAAGGCACCCTATCCAAGCCTCTTCTTCATATCATAAGCATACATAAGGTAAAACAAGCATTCATATGAGTAATCAAGTAGAAAATAGCATCATAAGATTCAACATTTCCCATTAAAGGGAATTTCATCCACATAGTGTCCAAATCATGCCTCTATATAAAAATGTTGGGGGGACTAAAACATACTTTACTAGCTCACCCTCAATATTAGCATGGTACAAAAGTCTTGCAACAACATTATAGGAAAGAAACATAGGGCTTGTCCCTGAACCATGGAAACTCACCAATCTTCAATAACAATGTCTGAAAGATAGCCACAAATATGAAAGATAGAAGAGTAATCAATCCCTACATAGTGATATCATGCAGGTAAGAGTATTTATTAGTACATTCCAATGTACTAAGTATGAGCATACAATGCATCAATATACATATTATATTACATCAATTTGCATAGACATAAGAAATAGATCAAGGACAAGATATGCATAAATAGTGCACTTTAAAATCATATGTAGAAGCATCATAAAACATTTCATCTCCTAAACATAACATATATGGGAATAAGACCATAACTAACAATAAGATCATACGGACTAATGCAAGGAATCCCAATGTTCCATCTATATTGAGAAAAAGAGAACTCTACTATGCCTAGGTAGACCCGATCCTCACCTTATAGGCTCTATCTTAACATGGCGAGAACCATCATTTGACCACCCCTTTTAGGCTCTATGATAGCACAACAAGTGTCTCATAAAAGCTATATGGATCCCTTAGCATACCTTTAAGGAATAAAAACATGAAGATCATTCCTATTGTGGTGCATAGTTATTGGACAATGAAATTTGCCAATGCCCTTTCAGTGCTAAGTCATATCCCATAGAATACATAATCATGCATATACATAGACATCATCATAATTTATATTTTATAAAAATCATACTTTTATATCTTGTAAATGTCACGACCCAAGCTTAGAGCCTAGACCTGACATGGTGAATGGGAGCTGGAAGAGACCCAAACAAGCCTCTTAGCATATCAACCACATATCCTTGGTCATGGAAGCAAAGTAAAAAACAACAAGGGATATAATAAAATAGAGGAGGGACTAAGGGAAATGTTGATATTCATAAAAACATAAAGAGTCAATCTCATGGCATAAATATGTCATAATATCCAGCAACACCTCTAACATGGAATGCAGTAGGGGTCAAGACATTCTTCGCGCTCACCCTCATAATGACAAGTGTTCAACATAAAGAAGTCTCAAAATAGCAAGAGTAAGGAAGATAGTGTCCTCGGACTTAATGACTCTCCAAAGCTTATCCCCAAAGTATAAACTAGCCACGTAGAGGATGATCAAAAGGTGCTCTGGTCCCTACATGGTAATATTATGTAGGCAATAGAGTATGTGTTAGTACATTTGAATGTACTAAGTATGTGGGATGAAATGCAAAAAGACATAAGTCAATATACTCAAAATGCATAATCATAACAATGGATGCATAATCTGAGTATGGCATGGATGATCAATGCTGATAATAAAACATACTTGTAAATCATTCATCTTGCACAATATATAAAC
>JAOTQR010009081.1:0-18283 GCA_025774065.1 Solanum ossicruentum
ATTTATGTGTGTAGTTATGTACTCTAGTGGGATGATGACCTAGTACCGATGGGATTGGAGGTAAGGTGGATTATCCCCAAGGATCCACACTCCTTTCTGTTGAACTATGTGCCTAACATAGGTATGTTTATTACCTTTGTGGATGATGAATGATTAGGGATATACCTTTGGCAAGCAGGTCACCTCTTTATCCATTGTGGGGTAGATGATAGACTTCCAAGTTATAGCTCACTTGGTCTTATGTTACGGTCCCATCCTCAATATATGTGAAGAATTTTCAGATTCATACACCATGCAGCTCATGGCATATTGATATAAGTATTCACTTGTTATATGATTCTTTCTATATATGTGCCCTTTTCATCTAACATTGAATGCAGATTTAATGAGTTCATGTGCATTACATGCCCACATACTTAGTACTTCAAATCCACTAACACATACTTTTGCCTACATGATCTAACCATGTATGGATCGAGGACTACCTCCGTCCACTGCTTGAAGGCTGGATTTGGATCTTGAGACACTTGTTGTGGTAAGTCCTCTCTTCCAAGGACAAATCACCATTCCTCTACCTATAGTGCTTAGTTTATATTATTTACTTTAAGGGTGTGCCCAGGATATGTCTTAGCCCCCATTCTTTCTTGATTAGAGACGTTATTAGACATCTTGTAGACTCCTTTATGTTTATATATTAAGTTCTTTATTCAGAGATTTATTATTATGGGTATGGTTATGTAATGGTTATGGTCATTATGGATTGATTATGAGTTTATGTTACTGATTCATGTTATGATATGGAAGATCCTAAGTCCCGTATTGCCCCCATAGAGTGAGTCATATTTACCCGCCCCTTAGTTCTTATATGCTAATGTGTTATGTGAACACATGACTCCTCCCCGATGACATCCCGAAAGCATGAGTCCTACTTTCCTACAAACAACAACAACAGCATTACCCCAATGCCTTAAAGGCTCCCGTCCATTGCGGGGTAAGGAGGGTCGGATGTACTCAGCCTGACCCATATGTTTAAAAACATAGTGTGACTATTTCCAGATGACCCATGAGGAGCATCGAAGTTGCATTGACTAACTGCTACTTCATAATTGAAAGAAGTGCAGACAGTTTAAAGAGTGATTTTGCTTTATTCCATCATAGCCCAAAGCCAAAAAATAGTATCCTTTAGAATTATGTGTTTATTATTTATATGTGCTTTAGAACCGATGATGTGTGAATGGATGCTACGAGGCTTGTTTAGGGACTTTCGGGTTCCCATTCTCCATGTCAATTCTAGGCCTTAAGTCCGAGTAATGATAAAATCTATTGGATAACTATTTTCTAACCTATTTCATTGATTTTTATTAATTAACTTGTGTTTTTTAACACATAATTGGGGATTTTAGCGGTGGACATTTGTGATTTTTGGGACTTTGATTTCTAAGCTTTAATTAATGATTTCTCCCTCATCTTAACACCATTTTCAAAATGGTTTTCACATTGAATTCCTTGTTACTTTGGGAATGTTTTCATGAATTAAATTTTTAGATTCTGACTACTTTTTCTGGCATGAGATTTTTGATCATTTAACCATTTTTTCTCCGAATTGATTGATTTTACTATCATTAGATTTGTTATGTGATTTTCATGCTATATTTGAATAGATTTTAGTGATTTGGAGTATCATAGAAATGGCAAAGGTTTGGATTTGATTTGATTCGGGACTTTATATAAGGCAAGTTGACTTCTAACATTTTGTTAAGTATGATTGAACCTTGTATGCTCCTATGCGCATGTAATTGAGTATCATGGGGTAGAATTGGATTATCTTAGGCTTTGATCATAACTTTCATTTTGAGTAATTATTCTTGTAGTGATTGCTTAACTTGTGGGTTGATTGTGGATTCCAAATATAAATTTAATCTTGTGAATTTCTTAATATTGATATTAAGGTGGATCTTATATTGCGATACGATGGATATCGGGGCTGATATGATATTAACATAATGATGATATTGATGCTTTGAGAATATTGAAACTGTTATGATGTTGACACTCTATTATTATTGAAATCATGCACATTGCATCATCTATTATCTGTGCATTTGATACTTGTAATGGCTACGACCGAAAGATAAGTAAGTATAACATGTAGGTTTGGTGGTTGAGGTTTTTACCGGTCGATGTTAGCCGATGTTTCTATCAATAACCCAAGGTAATATGCCGACTAATATTGGGTATGAGGTCATTTTTAGACGGGTTTGATGTCTTTTCTGGATGAGTGATCATTGGCTGAAGTCATTGCGGCAATGTTCATAGATACATGGTCTATGTGAAACCCCTATAGGTTTCAATCTGATGCAATTGGCTAATATGTATCATAGGATATATATGCATCACGATTATGTGGCATTGCATCACATTATTTTCATCTAATAGCATCCATTGCATCTCATATCATATCCATATTGATATTATTACTGAATTGCTCATGAGGTATTATACTTATTGTATCATTGACTTGAGTAAGTGTTGGATATATTTACATGTATATGCATGGATATGATATGCCATGTAATGGGTATATCTACATTATTGTCAATTGTATATTATATTATGCTAGGACTTTTCTCAATGCAGGGTTGTAGTTTGGTAGTTTGTGGTAGGGAGTTAAGGACTACTTGTGTTCTTTATTGCTTTACGTTAGGTTAGTTCCATTTTGTTGAGTACCCTATTGTTTGGTGCTCACTCCTTGCTACATTTTTGTAGGTTGTGAGCCCGATCCCTCTTGCTAGTATTTCTCACTGTAGGATCAAGCTTTCGGATCATTCATGAGGTAGCTACTTATATCTTTAAATGGACCTTCGAGGAATCCATTATTATTTTTTATTCTGTCTGAGAACTAGTGAAATGCCCCTAAAATGTGCCTCAGAAATTTCCATAATCGTAATTTTCATATATCTCAAACCTATGTGTGATATCAAAAATTCGACTTCATTCTCTTTATCGAGGGAAAATTGAGTGGGAAATGGATACAACTTGAATTTTAGAAGATCCATAGAGAAAAACGAATTTTGCCAACTTTACAATTTTCAGACAGGGTTCGCGACACCTTCACGACGCAGACCCGTCGCAGAGTTGTGTTTACACTTCCTTTTTTCCCTATTTTAGCCTAAGGCATTGGGGACTTAGCCCCATGCCCTCCTATGTGTAAAAACACTTATACTTAGCCACTTTTCAACCCCATATCATTAGAAACACTCTCAAAACCCTCTCTAACACTTAGCCAAATATTTCATCCAAATTCAAGTATCCCAAACTCATTTCTGAATCTCAGAAATTTCATTCAAGTTTCAAGTTCTCATTCAAATATTTATCAAGGAAATCTCCAAAGTTGAGATATGTGGGTTTTAACCATTAGGTCCTTTCACCCATGGTGCCCAACCTTGGTTTTTAAGTAAATTTCATGTTTCCAAGTTGAATTATGTATGGATTTCTATTATTATGAATTTAATTACTAACTATGTTGGGGTTTCATAAAATGTTGACTATTTAAGCATGTTTTGAACTATGAATCTATGATCTATGATGAGATTAGATGAGGGGTTTCAATTTATCTTTCATGAGGGTATTAGCAAGTGTTGGTGGGTTGATTTACATTAAGGTTTCTCACATGATTTCACTCTTGAATTGCATGATTTTGAACTATTATTACACACTCACAAAGTGTTTGATAAAATGTCCGATTATGGATTCTTGAGTTATTATTGATCTGTTGTTTGGCATATGAGTCAAGTGACCTTATGATGATGAAAGGAATGTTTGTATGTGATGATTTCATGAAAGTATCTATAGTATTGCAAGTTGACCAAACCATATTGAGGGGGGTGATATGCCTCAACCACCTTGTCGGGGGTGTTATGCCCCTACCACCATGTTGAGGGGTATATACCTCAATTGCCTTGTCAGGGGGTGGTAAACCTATATTTCCATATTGGGGTGGAGATATGTAAATCACTTTGTGAGGGGGTGGTAAGCCTGTACTACCAATTGAGGGGTAGATACCTCAATCGCCTTATCAGGAGTTCTATGCCCGTACTATAAATTGAGGGGTAGATATGTCAATCACCTTCCAAGGGTGTGTATGCCTTAGATTCCAACTATTGGTTTGCTTGGTCTATGATAATGGTCTCTTCACACATATTTATTATGTTCTATACAAGAATGTTTTACTTCAAGCATTGATCGTGCATGCCATATTGTTATTATACTATCCATTGTCTATGTTTATGCATGTTGACTATGTTGCCTATATCTTGTTGTATTGCATCCTATATACTTAGTACATTCAACATACTAATGCATACTCTATGCCTATATGATGTTACCATCTAGGAACCGGAGCTCCTCACGATCATCCTCTGGGGACACTAGCTATTCTACTCTTGCTTATGTTATTTCTTTATCTGGAGCTCTTGATACTATGATGGTGAGCCCGAAAGTGTCTTGGTCCCGCTCAAGTTTATGGTTAGAGGTGTTGTTGGACAAGTGATGTAATTATGCTATGTTCTTGACTCTTATTTGCTTATGGTTATCTATAACTTCCCTTATCCCCTTTATCCCTATTTTTACTCTCTCGTTGTTCTTATATTTCCTTCTGCGACCAAGGATGTGTAAACGATATGCTAAGAGGCTTGTTTTGATTCCCATTCATCGTGTCACGCCTAGGCCTAAAGGCTCGGGTTATGACAAACTTGGTATCAAAGTATTAGGATGTTAATGGTCCTCGGCATCCAACACACCGCGTTGATTAGAGTCTTGTTCATGGTTGTGAAGTGCACCACAACTATGAGTAAGAGGCTATTAGGCATTTTAGGAAATATTTCCCTTCTTCTTGATCTATTCCATGAGTAAGGGGCACCACATTGTTAACCCCCTCTTTCCCTAGGACCCGCATTTACATCTTAGCCTTGTGGATGGCAATCTCTATCCTTGTTACGATTACGAAGATAATCCATCACCCTTTGAACCACTTCAGCACCCCCATAACAAGCATTTGTATCCTTCAAACATTGGCTACTGTGACCTCTACCATATCTTGGGCATATAGTACTAAGCACCAAGGTGTTGGATTGTTCTCATAATCGCAACAAGGGTAGAGATGGCCATCCACAAGGCCAAGCTGCAAATATGGGTCCTGGGGAAAGAGGAGGTCAACGAGATGGTGCCCCTTACTCACGACCTAGATTAAGAAGAAGGGAAACATTTCCTAAAACGTCTCACTGCCTCTTACTCATAGTCGTGGTGCACTTTACAACCATGAATAAGACTCTAATTGACACAGTGTGTTGGATGTTGACGACCATTAACAACCTAGTGCTTTGATACCAAGTTTATCACGACCCAAGCCTAGTATGTAGACATGACACTATGAATGGGAACCTGTATGGACCCCAAACAAGCCTCTTAGCATATCATTTACACATCCTTGGTCGCTGAAGCAAAGTAAACAATAAGGCAGTATAAAAAAAGATAAAGGGACTAAGGGAAGCATTAGATAACCATAATTAAACAAGAGTCAAGAACATAGCATAATTACATCACTAGTCCAAGAACATCTATATCATAGTTTTGGTGGGGGCTCACCCTTTTGATATCAAAGTTCAACATAATGAGATAGTAATAGTAAGAATGCAAAGCTAGTGTCCCCAAACTTAAGGACTCACCAATAGCGTATCTAGAAGATGATCAACTAACGATGGGGAGGATAGTCACGACCCAATCCTAGGGCCTAGACATGACCGGCGAATGGGAAACCCGAAGGAATCCCAAACAAGCCTCGTAGCATATCATTACCCATCCTTGGTCGTGGAAGCAATAGAATACCACAAGAAATAACAAATTTGGGACAACCAGGGCTAAGGGAACACTTCCATATCATGAACTACAAGAGTCGATACAGTCAAAGCTCATAGCATGGATACATCGCATTTCCAACAACACCTCAACTACATAGATAGAGTGGGGGCCGAGAAAAGCAACCGGGCTCACCCTCATAGATAAAGTAACAATAAAGAAGAGTCTCTCAATACATAATAAGAGAAACATAGACTAAGATCCCTGAAGTGGAGGACTCACTAACTAGCTTGAGTAGTACCGAACTAGCCACGTGGAGGAGGATGGCCAACTTGAGCACCGGTTCCTAGATGGTGATATCATGTAGGCAAGATTATGCATTTGTACATTTAAATGTACTAAGTATGTAGGCTGCAATGCTACAAGAGATAAGTGACATATTCGATGTGCATTATTTAAGAAATTAACTAACATATAGCAAGATGACATGCATGAATGTTTCTTGTAGTAAAGGCTTGCTTCATATATTGTAATACAAGTGTGCAAAAAGGCCATACTATGGTGGATTGTTGCACCTTACCTCCCATGGTGATTGAGGTACAAACCCCTCAAGAGGTTACCAAGGTACGAACCCCTTGATGGGTTGGAGGATGCTCACACCCTTCCTCCCATGGTGCCAAGGTACAAGCCCCTAGATAGGTTATAGGATGGTCACACCCTACCTCCTATGGTGCAAAGGTACAAACCCCTTGAAAGGTTAGAGGATGGTCACACCTTATCTCCCATGGTGATTGAGGCATACCCGTCAATTGGCTATGGTCAATTCAACACAATATAGAGAAATACCATACACATACTTTCCTTTTATCATCATCATAACATCATGTACATATTCTTCTTCCATCATCATAACATCATTGATAACATAAGACTTGCATTGAGCCTTTAATTTCTCAAGAAACCGTAACCGGACATTTAATCAAACACTTGACGGGTGTGTAGTGCTAGTGTAAAAACATGCAATTTAAGAGTGAAATTATGCAAAAAAAATCCATTGTAAAATCATAAATATATACCTTGAAACACCCTCGAGCAATATACATCAAAACCCTTCATCAAATCTTACAACATACCTTGGTTTCATAACTCAAAAGATAGCAAAACAATCACAATTTCATGAGCTTAACATATTGTGCAGTGATTTTCTATAATAAGATAGACTCAATTATAAATCAACCTTAAATCATGCAAATTATAGTAAGAGAAAGCTTGGGTATCATGGGTAAAAGGAATCCATGAAAGAGACCCACATACCTTAGATTTGGAGATGAATTTGATGAAGATTGGAGATGGAGATTTCAAACTTAAGAGGAAATCCTTAGTTCCGAATGAGGGTTTGAGACATGAATTTAGAAGTGAAATATAGCTAAGTATAGGTATTTCAGTGAATGGGAACACTTAGGCCCAATACTTAAAACTCTTGGACTGAGTTGAAAAAATAGTCACAAAATAACACACCTGCGCGTCGCAAAAGCGGTGCACTTTATTTTCTAGAAATGAAATTTTTGAAAATCAAAATTGCTAATTGTTTGCTCTTAAATCAGGGTTAAACCCATCTTCCACTCAAAATGACCTCTTGAACAAGAATATGAAGTAGGATGTTCGATATTGCACACGGATTTTGAGATATATGGAAGTTATGATTCTGAGCACTTTTGAGGTACATTTTTGGGCAATTTTTGGGGCCATTTCAATGTCTCCCCTAGGGAATATTCGTCCCCGAATGTCAAAGAGATGTATATGAGATGTGAAATATGAAAATTTCATCCCACATAGAGATGCAACAATGCACTTAAACATCATTTCAAAAAACTTCATCATAAGCGTAAAATCATTATGAACTTGTCAATTTAAAAACGAACATATGCAATGACATGGGGCTTAACTTAAGACTTGAGATCAAATGAAGAACTTGGATCAAAACCTTAGGCTTAAGTGGAGTGAAAAAGGTAAGGATATCGCTTTTTCGTGTCCGCTTTGGCCTCCCAAGTAGCATTCTCAACTTGTTGATTCCTCCAAAAGACCTTAATGGATGCAACCTCTTTGTTTCTCAACCTCTATACTTGCCTATCCAAAATCTAAATCAGAACCTCTTCATATGTCAAATTATCCTCCATAATACCTACAACGTCAAGAGGCATAATTGCATTTGGATCACCCACACATTTCCTCAACATGGACACACGAAACACCAGGTAAACCAAATCCATTTCCCTAGGAAATTCCAACTCATAAGCTGCCTTACCAACCCTTCTCATCAACTTATAAGGGCCCACATACCTTGGGATCAACTTGCCCTTCTTACGAAAATGGATCACACACTTCATGGGTGACACTTTCAATTAAATCTAATCACCAACTTAGAATTCAAAATTCCTTCTTCTCACATCGGCATAAGACTTTTGACGAATTCAGGCCATCTTCAACCTTTCTCTAATCATCCTAACCTTCTCAACAGCCTCCATACCCATATCTGGTCCCAACAAAACTATCTTACCGACAACAAAGCAACCAACCGACGATCTACAATGCCTCCCATAGAGAGCCTCAAATGGAGACATACCGATGCTTGAACGATAGCTATTGTTGTTGGCAAACTCAATCAATAGAAGACAACCATCCAAAGTACATTTAAGCTCTAACACATTCTCTAACAATATCCTTAAGGGTTTGGATGGTTCTCTCAGCGTGGCCATCTATTTGAGGGTGGAAGGTCATAGAAAGCTTGACTCTAGTGCCAAGACCTCTTTGAAGGGACCTCCAAAAGTGTGAAGTGAATTGTATCCCACGATCCGATATGATGAACAAAGGAGCCACATACAACCTTTACCAAGTCATGAATGCAAGACCTTGCATAATCTTCAGCCCCAAACATGGTCTTAACCAGTAGGAAGTGATCCGATTTTGTCATCCTATCAACCACCACCCAAATGGAATCAAAACTCTTTCTAGTCCTGGGCAACTAACCACAAAATCCATATAAATCACCTCCCACTTCAAAGTAGGAATCTTAATGTCTTGAGTTAGGCCACCCGACCTTCGATGATTGGCTTTGACTTGTTCACAAGTATGACAATCAGAAACGAAATTGGCATTGTCCCTTTTAATGCCTCCCCACCAATACACCTCTCTCAAGTCTCTATACATTTTGGTGGAACTGAGTGGATAAAATAAGAAGAGTTATGGGCATCAAGGAAACTTTCTATCAAACCATCAGCACACGGTACACACAACCTACCTCGGCACCTAAGGGTACCATCTCCCCCTTGGGAGAAAAACTCCACCTTGACCTCTTTCACCAAGGCCTTCAATTCTAACAAGGAGGGATCAAGATCTGGTTTTGCCATCACCTTATCAACCAAAGAAGACTTAGAACCATCAACAACAACCACACCACTATTACCAACATCTTCCAACCTAACTCCCAATCTAGCCAACTGATGCATTTCCCTAGCCATCTCCTTCTAACTACCATTAACATGAGTTAGGCTACCCATGGACTTCATAATCAAGGCATCTGCTACCACATTTGCCTTACCCGGATTATAATGCATGCTTATATCATAGTCTTTAAGAAGTTCTAACCATCTTCTTTGCCTCAAGTTGAGATCCTTTTGAGTGAAGACATATTGGAGGCTCTTATGATCGGTGAACACATCAACATGCACCCCATACAAGTAGCAACGCCAAATCTTTAATAGAAACACAACGGAGGCTAACTCTAGATCATGGGTTGGTTAGTTCCGTTCATGTATTTTGAGTTGTCTAGAAGCATAGGCTATGACCTTACCATTTTGCATCAAAACACAACCTAAGCCAACTAGCAAAGCATCACAATACACCACAAATCCCTCAAGCCCATCCAGTAGTGACAATATAGGAGCGGACACAAGCTTATCTTTCAATGTTTGGAAACTCCTCTCATATTCATTAGTCTACACAAACTTAACCTTCTTTTGAGTCATCATAGAGGAAGCAATTGAATAGAACCTATTCACGAACCTCCAATAGTAACCCAGTAAGCCTAAGAAACTCCTAATGTCCGATGGGGTCAATGGTCTAGGCAAATTTCTAATTACATCGGTCTTCTTTTGATCCACCTTAATACCATCCCCTGACACCACATGTCCGAGGAAGGCAACCTCCCTCAACAAAAATTCACACTTTTCATATTTTGCATACAATTTCTCCTCCCTCAATCTTTGTAACACAACCCTCAAATGAGCCCTATACTCCTCGTCACCATGAGAATAGATCAAGATGTCATCAATGAAGACCACAACAAAGGAATAAAGATAAGGTTTAAAGACCTTATTCATTAGGTCCATAAAGATGGCCAGTGCATTGGTCAACCCCAAAGACATCACCATAAATTCATAGTGCACATACCTAGTCCAACAGTTCGTCTTAGGAATATCATACTCCCTCACCTTCACTTAATGATACCCGAACTGAAGATCAATCTTAGAGAAATAGTTAGCCCCTTGCAATTGGTCAAACAAATCATCAATAGTTAGAATAGGATACATATTTTTTATGGTGACCCTATTAAGTTGCCAGTAGTCAATACACATCCTAAGGGATCCATCCTTTTTTTCACAAATAACACCGTAGCACCCCAAGGTGATTGGCTACACCTAAAAAATTCCTTCTCCAACAAGTCCCTCAATCGCTCCTTCAATTCCTTCAACTCCATCAAAGTTATGCGCTAAGGGGTAATAGAAATGGGTTGAGGATCAAGGAGGAGGTCTATGCCAAAGTCTATTTGCCTTTTGGGAGGAACACTGGTAAGGTCATTTGGGAAGACATTAAGAAACTCATTTACCACTGGAACCAACTCTTTGGGAAGGACTTTAGACTCCACATCCCTAACCCTTACAAGATGGTAAAGACACCCCTTAGAGATCAACTTACGGGCTTTAATGCAAGAGATAAATCTACTCTTGATCATTATATCTTGATTTTCCCACTCAAGAAAGGGTTAATTTGGAAATTGGAATTTGACCCTACGGGTTCTACAATCAATAGAAGCATAGTAGGCATGCAACCAATCCATCCCAGAATGTGTAACTCAAAAAGGTCACAAGGCAACACTTTATGCAAGATGCAAATATGATAACTTCTATAAACTTTCCTAGCAATAATAGATGCACAAATAGAAGTAGACACTTAATATGACTCATGCAATAACTCGGGGTCAACATGGAACCTTTTTGGCAACAAATGGGTGCAAAAAAAAGAGTGCCACCCACATCAATCGATGCATATAAATCAAATCAAAGATTTTCAAAATACCGGTAACAACATCGGGCATGTCATCAACCCCTTGCCTCCTATGGAAAGCATAAAACTGATTGTGCCTTGGGAAACCATCTTGTCAGCTACCTCTGCCTAGTGAAACAATATTAGCACCTTGTGGATGCACCTCCTTACCCTTGTTGCGATACCGAGGGTACTCAAAATTTTTGTGACCTATCTCTGCACAAGTAAAACAAGTATTAGTGTCCCTCAAACATGGGCCACTATGACCCCTACAACACTTTGAACACCCAACAATAGGAGCCACACCACTAACACCTTGAGGGCTTCAGAAGTCATTTGCAAGGCCCACCTTGGAATCATAAGAAGACCCTTGACCATGGTGGGACCGGCCACCCCTTTGGAACTTACCCTTAAATGGGCCCTCTTGGCCTCATGACTTCTTCACTTCCTTAATTTCTCCTCCTTCATTTGCTCGGCATAAGTAATCAATCGAGACAAGTCCATGTCACTAATTAGCATGGCAGACCGTTATCATCACTTACCAAGTCAAAGACCCTTATCACAAACTTATTCATCCTATATGTAGGATCGGCCACCATATGAGGAGCATACTTTGAAAGTTGGTTGAACTTGAGGGTATGCTCCCTCACACTCATGAACCCTTGTCTCAAATTCATGAATTCCACCAATGTAGCTTCCTTAGGTTAAAAGGGGAAGAACCGATTAAGGAAGGCAACTTTAAACTCCTCTCAAAACACCATATTAACGCTTCCCTTTTCCCTCTTCCATTGGTCATACCATATTTAGGCTACCCCTTTGAGTTGGTACGCCACCAACTCTGCCTTTTCATTCGGCCCAACACCCATGATAGTTAAAATCTTATAGACCTCATTAATAAACTCTTGTGGATATTTATCCACCTTTAACCCATAAAACACTAGAGGATTCATCCTCATGAAGTCCCTTACCTTAGAGGCTGGTGTAGGAGCATGAGTGGCTTGGCCCCTTGATTGGCTTGATTAGACACCACTTGTGCAAGCAAGGCGAGAGCATCCCTAAGCTCTCCATCGGTCGGTTACTCCTCGGACATACGGGCTCGTCTTCCCCTTGTATTAGGCATGATCTAACATAGCAAAGGACAATCGTTAGGGGGAAAGCTTACTTCAACTCTATAGCACGACTTAGAACATAAAGTAGGGAAACATTTCCTAGAACTTCTCATAGCCTCCTACTCATAGTTGTAGTGTACAACATAACAATGAATGAGACTCTAATCAATGAGGTATGTTGGACTCCAAAAATCTAACAACCTAGTGCTCTGCTACCACCATTTTCACGAGCCAAGTCTAAGGCCTACACTTGACCAATAAATGGGAAACCCGAAGGAACCCCAAACAAGCCTCGTAGCATATAATTACCTATCCTTAGATGCAAAAGCAATAGAATACAACAAGAAATAACAAATTTGGGACAACCAGGGCTAAGGGAACACTTCTATATCATGAACCAAGAGTCGATACAGTCAAGCTCACAGCATTAATACATAGCATGACCAACAACACCTCTACTACATAGATAGAGTGGGGACAAGACAAGCAATCGAGCTCAACATCATAGCTAAAGTAAACAATAAAGAAGAGTTTCTCAATACATAATAAGAGAAACTTAGACTAAGGTCCCCAAAGTGGATGATTCACTAATTAGCCTGAGTAGTACCGAACTAGCCACGTAAAGGAGGATGATCAACTTGAGCACCGGTTCCTACATGGTGATGTCATGTAGGCAAGAGTATGTATTAGCACGTTTGAATGTACTAAATATGCAGGATGCAATGCAACAAGAGATAAGTGACATATTCGGTACACATAATTTAAGCAGTTAACTATCATATAACAAGAGAACATGCATGAGTGTTGCTTGTAGTAAAAGCATGCTTAATATTATAATACAAGTGTGAAAATGGACTATATTATGATGGATTGTTGCACCCTACTACCCATGGTGATTGAGGTACAAACCCCTCAATAGGTTGCCAAGGTACAAACCCCTTGATGTGTTGGAGGATGCTCACACCCTACTTCCCATGGTTCCAAGATACAAACTTTTGATAGGTTAGAGGATGGTCACACCCTACTTCCCATGGTTCCAAGGTATAAACCCCTTGAAAGGTTAGAGGATGGTCACAGCCTACCTCCTATGGTGATTAAGGCATACCCCTCAGCTATGGTCAATTCAACACAATATAGAGAAATACCATATACATACTTACCTTCTATCATCATCATAACATCATTTACATACTCTTCTTCCATCACCATAACATCATTCATAACATAAGACTTGCATTGAGCCTTCAATTCCTCAAGAAATCGTAACTGGATATTTAATCAAACACTTGGTGGGTGTGTAATGCTAGTGTAAAACCATGCAATTCAAGAGCGAAATTATTCAAGAAATTCCATTGTAAAACTATCAATCAACACCTTGAAACACCCTCAAGCAATATACATCAAAAACCTTCATCAAATCTTACAATAGAACTTGGTTTCATAACTCAAAATATAGAAAAATAGTCACAATTTCATAAGCTTCAACATAGTGTGCAGTGATTTTCATAATAAGATAGACCCAATTATAAATCAACCTTAAATCATGCAAATTAGAGTAATAGTAAGCTTGGGTGTCATAGGTGAATGGAACCCATGAAAGAAACTCACATACCTTAGCTTTAGAGATGAACTTGATGAAGATTGGAGATTGAGACTTGAAGCTTGAGAGAAAATTCGTAGTTCCAGATAAAGGTTTGAGAATTGAATTTAGGAGTGAAAAATTTAGCTAAGTGTTTGAGTGAGTATTGGGGAATGTTTTGGATGATGTGCGGGTGAAATATGGCTAAGTATAGGTATTTTCGTCAATGGAAACATGTAGGTCCAAGACATAAAAGTCTTGGACCAAATTGAGAAAAACATTCACAAAATAACACACCTGCGTGTCGCGGAAGCGACGCACTTTACTCTCTAGAAATGAAATTTTTGAAAATTGAAATTGCTAATCATTTGCTCTTAAATCGGGGTTAGACCATTTTCCACTCAAAATGACCCCCTGAACAAGAATATGAAGATGAACTTTTGACATCGCGCACGGCTTTTGTGATTTTTTGAAATTACGATTCTGGGCACTTCTAAGGCACATTTTGGGGTCATTTCAAGGATGATCGTGAGGGGTTTTGGTTCATATAGGTGGCATCATGTAGGCATAGATTATGCATTTTGAATGTACTAAGCATATGGGATGCAAAGCAATAAGAGATAGGCAACATAATTAAAATGCATAATCTTAAGCAAGAGATAGCATATTAGCAATATGGCATGCATGATCAATGCTTTAAGTAAAACATGCTTATATAGAACCTAATACATGTGTAGGAAGAGACCATCATCATAGACCAAGAAACTAGTACTTGCAATCCAAGGCATGTCACCTTCTTGGAAGGTGATTGAGGTATATACCCCTCAATTGGTAGATGGGCATGTCACCCCCCATCATAGTAGTCAAGTTATATACCCCTCAACATGGTAGATGTGCATGTCACCCCCAATCAAAGTTACCAAGGTATATATCCCTCAACGTGATTGATGGGCATAGCACTCGCCATCAAAGTGGTTAAGGTATATACCCTTTAATTGGTAGATGGACATAGTACACTCCATCATAGTGGTTGAGGCATAGCACCCCCTCATCAAGGTGTGGTCAACTTGCAACACTATAGACACTTGTAAAGAAATCAACATATATATACATTCCTTTCATCATCATAAAGTCACTTAACTCATAAGCCATGTAATAGACCTTCAATAACTCAAGAATCCTTAACCGGACATTTTATCAAACACTTGGAAGGTGTGTAATGCTAGTTTAAAATTATGTAATTCAAGAGTGAAATCATGTGAGAAAACTTGAAATAAATCGACCCACCAACACTTGGTAATACCCTCACGCAAGATACATTAAAACCTCTTATCAAATCTCATCATAGAACATAGATTCATAGCTCAAAATAGTCCACATTTCATGAAACCCCAACATAATTTATAATCAAATTCATAGTAAGAATACCCATAAGTAAATCAACATAAAAACATGCAATTAACATAAAATGGAAAGTTGGGCACTAGGGGTTAAAGGACCCAATGGTTGAAACCCACATACCTCAACTTTGGAGATTTCCTTGATGAAGATTTGAATGAGAATATGAAACTTGAGTGAATTTCTTGAGATCTGGAATGAGTTTGGTACACTTGATTTTGAATGAAATATTTTGCTAAGTGTAAGGGAAGGTTTTGGGGAAAGTTTTGAATGTATGGGGTTGAAAATGACTAAGTGTAGGTGCTTTTACGCATAGGGAGGCTTAGGCCCAAGACCCCAAGGCCTTGAATCGAAATAAGAAAACTGGCATCAAATACACTGCTCCACGATAGCTTGGCGACGCGGACTGCCACTTGAAGTTGAAACTTTTGGAACACAAAATTTTTCTATGGTTGCTAAAAAATTGGGGTTAGACCCATTCCCCACTCAATTTTTCTCTTGATCACGAATATGAAGTTAGAGTTTCGATTTCACACATGGATTTTAAAATATATGAAAATTATGAATATGGGTATTTTCGAGGAACATTTTCAGGCACTTTTTGGGACGTTTCAAAATCTCCCCCTTGGGAACATTCATCCCCGAATGTCAAAGAAGTGTATATAAGAGAATAACCAAGATGTTTTCAGCCCAAAACATGAATGCAATAACACACTTAAACGCCATTTTTAAAAATCTCAACATAAGTGTCAAAATCACCATAAACTTGTCAACATAAATGAATGCATGCAAATGACATAAGGGTTGATAAATAAGACTTGAAATCACATAGGGGACTTGATTTAGTACCTTAGGCTTGAGTAGAATGGAAGAGATAGGGATATCGCTTTTGCATGTCCGCCTCGGCTTCCCATGTGACACTTTCAACTCGTTGATTTCTCCAAACAATGTTTACGGAAGCAATATCCTTTTTCTTTAACCTCTTCACTTGTTATCCAAAATTTCCATCGGAACCTCTTCATAAGTCAAATTTTCCTCAACAACACCCACAATATCAAGAGGTATAATAGCACTTGGGTCACCCACAAACTTCCTCAACATAGACATATGGAAGACCGGATGAACCATATTCATATCATTGGGCAACTCCAACTCATAGGCCACCTTCCCATTCCTCCTCAACACCTTATAAAGACCCACAAATCTTGGACTCAATTTACCCTTTTTACCAAACTGATCTACAACATTCATGGTTAAGACCTTCCAATAGACCTAATTTCCAACCTTAAATTCAAGCTCCCTTCTCCTCACATTGGCATACGACTTTTGTCTACTTTGGGCTATTTTCAATATTTCCCTTATCAAATTCACCTTCTCCATGGCCTCCATAATCAAATCCGGACCTATCAAAGCCATACCCCTAACCTTAAATGATCCAATCGGGACCTACAACGTCTACTATAGAGAGCCTAAAAAGGAGCCATACCAATGTTTGAATGATAGCCATTTTTGTAAACAAACTCAATGAGTGGAAGACGATTATCAAAACTACCCTTAATTTGCAAAACACAAGCTCTAAGCATATACTCAAGAGTTTGGACAGCTTGGCCATCCGTTTGAGAGTGAAAGATTGTACTAAGCTTTACCTTGGTTCCAAAACATCTTTAGAAGGACCTCAAAAAGTGAGCAGTGAATTGTGCACCACGATCCGATATGATAGACAAAGGCACCCCATGCAGTCTAAGTAACTCATGAATTACAATCTAGCATAATCTTCAGCACTATAAGTAGTCTTAACCTGTAGGAAATGGGCCGACTTTGTGATTCTATAAACTATAACCCAAATAAAATCAAAATATCTCATAGTCTTAGGCAACCCAACCATAAAATTCATGTTAATTTCATCCCATTTCCAAGGAGGAATCTCTATGTCTTGGGCTAGGACACCCGTCCTTTGATGCTCGGGTTTCCCTTGTTGACAATTATGACAACCGGATACAAACTAGTAATATCCCTCTTCATACCAACCCACCAAAACACTTCCCTCAAATCTCTATACATCTTTATAGAATCGGGATTAATAGAATAGACAGTATTCTGAGCTTCATTTAAAATCTTCTTTCTCAAGTCATCAAAACAAGGCACACACAATCTTCCTTGGTACCTAAGGGCACCATCTCCCCCTTGGGAGAAAACCTCCACCTTACTATCTCTCACAAAGGCCTTCAATTCTAACAAGGCGAAGTCAAGTCTTGCATTTCCTTCACCTTCTTAATCGATGAAGATTTAGAACCATTAACAACCACAATACCACCATTATCAACCTCCTACAACCTAACTACCCATCTAGCCAATTGATGAAACTCTCCAGCCACCTCTTTGCTATCATCATCAACATGTGATAGGTTACCCATAGACACCCTACTCAAAGCATTGATGAAATCTGATGTTCACGCTCCAATAAGAAAGCGATCATTGTCCTCAATTAACCTAATCGAACCTTAGGGTTGAATCCACAGGGAATATGGGCTTGACTACAAGACTTCACTACTATTCATTTCAAGCATCAATAACAAAAATCTCTAAATGGGAGGGGGGTGTTTGTGATTGAAGAACAAAATAAAACAAATACTAACTATAATGTGAGGAAACACTCAATTTTGGGGACAACTTGAAAATTGTATTCCCCATGGTTCCTTAACTCAATTACCCTAGATAACATAACTACATTTGGTGATTTGCATGTAGGACAGTAACTTAGGATATTCCAGCCCTCTTATGAAGGTAAAGGTCGAATTTCACCATAGCGCTTGGTCGGCAACCATGTTGTACCAACTAACTGTTACCTATTGTCCCAGTCAACCTCCCCTTGGTCATGCTTGGTTGATTAGACGAGAACATATCAATCGAATTATGTCACCTACTTCCCTTTTCATATTCGTCGCTACCTTGGTTAGGATTGTGATAGTAGGCGGGTTTTGGTGTTGGCCACCACCAAACAACAATAATAATGAAGGAAAAT